>JAGDYQ010000002.1:16457696-16469069 GCA_021962125.1 Bulinus truncatus
TGTACATTTGGGGGGTCGCTTGGTCACAAACGTTATCAAGCCCCCCCCACACACACACACACTGGTTGCAAATCTTGGCCCGTAATAATATTACTCAACTTGGGCCCTCCCTCCCCTTCGAATCTCAACATTTTATTCATTTTAGGCTACAGATAAATAAAACCCTTGACATGGCCCCCACCCCTCCTCTTCCCCCTTTCAAACAAGGAAGGTTATGGACAACCAATGTCCGTTTGACACATCGTTAACAACAACAGATACTGCATACAGTTGACTTCAAATAAACCCCACACTACGGTCCTGGATCACTCCAGCCCACTATAATCCTTACGTTCCTCCGCCACATTTTGGTATACCGAGCTCTCTTCTTATTGGGGAGGAGAGAGTTCTCAAGACTCTTCGATAGTCTTGGTGATGGTGATAAATGCCAGGTGCTAGTCGATTCTCATTGCCATAAGTTCTCATTACAAAGTTGTTGATTGAGGCTTCTGTTCTCTGATTTTATCCCCCTCAGACCCCTCATATTACCTCTACCTCGTCTACAGGACTTCATGCTTAGGATTGACGGCCATCAAAGTGATGGTTTAAAATCAAAACTTAAGCCATCATCTATGTTCTTAAAATAATATTTATATTCAAAATGGCTGTTTATTTACTTTAAAAAACCTAGATTCGGTCTGTGGAGATATTAAACATATTATGTTCACATACATTCATCTTGTGTTATTTGTGTACCGTCCAACTTCACCTCCCTCACTCTCTTATTTATGTTTCTCTCCATGTATTAAAAGTTAAAGACGCACTTCTGGTTTGTTAACATAACAACAACTGCAAAAAGACATGAGTGGATGTATTAAAAAGTTTCTCTTCATCTTATTCTGTTTCTTTATATATATACATATATATATATATATATACCTGTATATATATATATATATATATATATATATATATATATATCATACGCATAGTTAAACTATTGTAGAATTTATCAATTTTTTACCTTTTCTACTGTCTTCCAAACCTCCTCTATCTCTCTCTCTCCCTCCATATCTATTTCTACCTCTTCCTCCTCCCTCTTCAATGCTTACCTTTTCTCTTCCAGCTCCTCTCTCCCCCATCTTATGATCTCCTACTTGGCCCCCCACCCTCACCTCTCTCCCTCACCTCTCCCCCTCACACACACACACAAACATCTATAAGCAATATATTTATATTTTCCCAAATGATCCCTGCCATAACTTAATGGGTTCGCGCCATACTTTCTCCAGGGAGGGGGCAAGGAGGAAGGGGGTGTGTGATATGTAAGATGATATCAACAATAATTTTTGTTTGTGTTTATTTAGTAACGTGAATCAGTAAATTTTAGTGAGAAAACTGAATGCATAAGCAGTCTAGAACACACGATTTATCATCAAATAAATAATACTTTGAACTTTCAACTTTTGCTTTCATAGGTGTTTGTAACACGTTTCCCATTAACATTGCTTCCACAACCACCGTAGGGATAAAAAGTTGTTTTTTTTTATCATTTTGCGTGAAATGATGAAATGAGTTTTGAAACTCAGATTTTTTTCCAAATTAGAAAATAGTAAAAAAACCATATTTAACTTTTGGTTTGATAAATTAGAACCAACAGGTAGATAATAAGGCGTATTTTAAATTTCACGTTAAGCTCAGCTTCGAAATATTTATCAGATAATTTGTTATAATTTTTGTTTAAATTAACTGACCATTAATACGAAATTTCTGACATAAATGACTCTACTATGCTGACCTCTCTGTACTCGTGTTTCATAGTGTGTGTAGTTCAACTAATGCACTCGTCCGAATATATTTTCAGTTCAACCCGAACCAATCTCCCCCTCCACGCCCGCTCCCCCCCCCCATCTAATTTTCCCAAGGCAGTGTGCAGCTAAAGATATTTGGGGGGTCATAGTCACAGACTGTGAACGGTTCTGCAACATGGTGGGAATGTTTTTGTTTGTTTGTTTGTTTGTTTCAATCACATCTCAATATATTTTGTTTTAAACAAGTTGCTAAATCATTTTCATTTTTTTTTGGAGTAAACTAGATATTATTAAATGCCATAAAATAGTAAATCCGGATTAATTTTTATTTTGTCATTTAGAAATTAAATTTCAACTATTTGTCATATGTAGATATTTTTCATAAATTTTCGGGATAATCCTTGAAAGGAAATAGTTGGCAGCACTGGTCTACTCTCCCCCTCCCCCTACCCCATACCATCTCTTCCTTTGTAAGTCTCACCAAACAACCCCTCCGCCCCCCGCGGAGTACAATGATCCTTTTATTTCAAATACAGACCATTTTTTTTTTGGAGACGATGCATTCAAAACAGAAATAAACAGATGAAGTCTAAATATAACAAAATGATATCATCAGATTAACATGAAAGCAAAAGAGTTCAGAAGTTTGAGCTAGTAAAGGGTTGCCGGATTTTTTTCAGGTGGGACGCGGGGGGACACGGGCGGAGGGGGATGAATGACGGAGGGAAGGAGAAAGTTGGAGGATGAATGTTGGTCCCTGTAATATCTGTCCATCATCGGCGCGTCTGTGGTTATTTATTTAAAGTAGGGCCCACGGGTGACAACTCTTTTTTGAGTACTAGGCGATCTAATCAAGGAGTTCCGTGCCCCTGACAGAGATACGGGATAATGCTCACCACGTTACCTCGGGTTGGACGGCAAAGAATTTTTTTTTTTTATATATTTCTATAATATATTTTAAAAAAATATAACGTCTTCACTGTCTGATGGAGATACCGCGTGGACTGAAGACAAAAGGGGTGGAGGATGGGGGGGAGGGGGATATAAAATTAGAAATTAACTTTTTGGATCATTTTTTTTTTTTTTTTGTGGACTTATGTTCAGAATAAGTTTACCATTGGTTTATTAAAAAAAAAAAAGAATTTAATATCTAGAGCTACGGATCACCAAGTTTCTTTTGACGAAAAGTTGTTACGGCCGGGCCGGGCCTTAGGCCCGTATTGGCTTAAGTGGCTTGTAAGGAACTGGGGTCTGCGGTACACACTGGTCTAGATCGATGGTTCTCAAACGAGCACATGAGTCACGACACGAAATGTATTTTGTAGGTGAGGAGGGGAACGAGTAATCGTTTACTTAAAATTTGAAGTACCCAGCAGCCCCGGGGATGGTGGTGGTGGTGGAGGGGGGGGTTGATGCCGGCACTGATTGATGTATTATCTGCACAAACACATCTTAATAATAAATTTTGGGTAATAATCGCAAGGGGGGTCTTGATTCGGAGAAATGTTGGGAACCACTCTATTGTTATGGTAGATGGGGGGAGGGGGGGTGAAGACAGAACGTGGTTGGGAGGGATTTCTATATCTTGAAAGGATGGTGGGTGAGGGGCGGGGGAAATATCTCGGGAGAAAAGAAAGGGACGACACGTTGTGGGAGAAGGTGGTCATTTGATCCTGTCCGTGGTCAGTGTTGTTCAGACATGCAAAGATGTAATCACCAGCAGGATAGATAGAAATAAACAGGAGAAAGCTGGTAATAAATTACTTCCGGCTAGAGGCGGTGGAGAGGGGGTTGGGGGGGGGACTTCCGATTTCATTAGCTTCAAGATCTGATCCGTTGCTGGAGTAACTTGATCATTCATTACCTGGTGTTACATGTAACATTAACGTTGAGTCTTAGATTTGATACGTTTGATTACACAATAACCAGGGGTTGTTAACACAGCAACTCTGGAAACACGACAGGGGTACAAGTGAATATTTGGGGGGGGGGAGGGAGGGGGGGTCTAATCCTAAATATTTCATTTACATTTGATTCTTGTGAGTTTTTATTTTTATTTAGGGCGCCCAACTAATGGCCCTTATAGCTATCGTTAGTTATATTCATGTGGCCGGTCGTGACTTGGTCATTTCCTAAAATGACCTGTAAATCAACCAAAGCCGATACAAAAAAAAAATTAAATAAGCCATACAGAAATCAGATGAGATGTGTTATACGTTTATAATCTAGTCGCTTGGTACGACCATGTTTGAACCAAATTTATCGAAGTTCAAACCTGGCCAAAAAGTTATTACAGGGCTTCCCGCTGGGGCTCTAACTATCTCCGTCAACGGGCCCCCCCCTCCTCTGATCTCATGAACCCAGCAATTACTAAGTCATTTTTTAGCGGATTGATTTACAAGTCACGACTTCTAAGGGAAGGGGGCCCATAGCTATTCTTATCCCCCCAGGCCTGCATCTATAATATACAAGCCCACTGGTCGTTGGCTGGAATTCCCACCAGACATATTTACATTTTCTTTGACAACCAAGCACTCTTAAACTATTAATAACTTTTTTTTTTAATTTTAGCGACAAGCTGTTGGCTACTTAGTCCCAAAATTTCTTGACATAGTTTCATTTTTTAAACAAAAAAGAAAAACTTAATTTATTCTCTTTTTCAAGATCATATCCATTTTATCATGCCATATCTGCCCCATCCTTGAACTATGTATAGATCCTTCGCTCTCTATTCTTTCATGTACATAATGACCCTCATTAATTCTCGTATTTGTCAAATACACACACCCACCTCACTGTACATGACGTCATCCTACACTTTTTTTTTCTTCACTCTCGTCTCATTCACAACGTCGCATATTTTTAATGAGCTATTTTTAATCTCTGGTTTTTCCCAATCGCCTATTAAAGTATCCCAGACGTTCTCCCCTAATCTTGTAACGACCCATGACCTTTATCAGGACAATTAAGATTGCGGCCTCTAATTAAGCAAAGGGAAAATCTAGCAGGTTCGCAGGGCCGTGCATTCATTTATCTGCTGATTTCGAATTGTATTGTTTAAGAGTGAACGTGACCAATGGGTATATCAAATGACCACTGGTCACTAAAGGCTCTTCGTGCTAGCAATTTAGAGGCTTATTAAAGCCTTTTGGTTTTATGTACAGATAATGGAACTTAACAAATTCAAAGCTACTTCAAATTGAATATTTCAGTGCTTAATGTTTTATTACTCTCTCCTCTCCTACCTCTTTCTCTCTCTCTCTCTCTCTATCTCTCTTTCTTTTTCTCTCTTTCTCTCTCTCTCTTTCTCTCTTTCTCTCTTCTCTCTCTCTCTCTCTCTCTCTCTCTCTCTCTCTCTCTCTCTCTCTCTCTCTCTCTAAGTTTCATATTTTCCTCTTTTATCTTTCAAAACGTTCCACAATATCCAGTCCCACCCCCCACCAGCAGCTTCCCTCCCCCCCACCCACTCTCTTGGAGCCCCTGCTCCTTTATCCATTCCCCCCACCCCCACCCTGCCCAATTTCGCCCCTATCCAAATACATTCTTAGCTCTACATTTTACGTCTAGTGATAATATAAAAGCTGTAAAAAAAATATCCAAGGTTACTTAGACTGTAATATGGTACACACACATTACCCAAAGAATGTCTGTGTATGTGTGAGGGTGGGGGGGGGTCTTGCAAGGGTGGGGCAGGTTATGTGACTGCAATTAAAAGTCATAAAGTGTTACATACAAGCCCAGGATAAGATTTCATAGATTCATTGTTAAGCAATTTGGTTTGTAATTCTACTCTCTCTCTCTCTCTCTCTCTCTCTCTCTCTCTCTCTCTCTCTCCCCTCTCTCCCTCTCCCCTCTCTATCTCTCCTACTCTTTCTTCTTTCTGCCTCTACCCCTCATCCACCCCTCCTCCTCATCCACCCTCAGTAAATATCTATATGCATGCTAGGATTCATTCGTTTATGACAGAAAAGTACCTTAACCCACTGGGGCGGATGATGTGTAGAATTCATGTGTTTCTACTGCCACGCCATATAAACGGGTTGTGTTGCCAGCCACGCCATATAAACGGGTTGTGTTGCCATCCACGCCATATGGAGGGTTGGTGTGGCCAGCACAACGCCCCGACGCCTTATGACTCCCCCAACTATAATCAGGCACCATTTCAAGCTGGATGGGCTTAGAAGACTTTCAAGGAGCCTTCGCCAAGGTTTGGGAAAAATTAACTTGGTCCTCACCGGAGATAAACTTGATCTGTGTGTATGTCTACCAGAATGTGTCTTTAATCCAGTTTAATAATATCTCAGTCGTCAAACACACTCATATATTTTATTCATTTTCATGGTATGCAATATAATTTAACGTTCTCGACAATATATATACAAGGCCGTAGCAAGGCGGGGGAGGGAGGGTTGGGGGCTGCAGCCACCCCCCCCCAAATTAATTCTAAAAATCAAATTTTATTATAAAATATACTTCTTTATCATTGTGTTCCAATTTTTCTTATATAAAACTCTCCGCACAGACTCCCCCCCCCCCCCATAACCGCACAGCCCCCCCCCCAACAAAATCCTGGCTACGGCCTTGTATATATATATATTTCCATTAAGTAACTAATGTGACCGTCGTAGTCATCGTCGGTGACACAACGCAAAGAAAGAAAACTTTGATGAGGTGGGTGAATTACTCATAATACTTTCTTTTTTCATTTCAAAATTCATTTTATTATTTCATCTCCCCCTCACCCCCCCCCCGGGGCTTTTTCCTCCTTGTGTTGGCTCGAAGCAATCCATCTTGAGAGCTTGCTAGAGATTACCCCTTCTCTTACCTCATCCCGTGCCCCTACAGCTACCAATCCCCTCCATAAAGCTCCCCTTCCCCTCCACACACACAACGACGCCGCTCCTTACTTCGTCTGTCTAGCTACGTGTGTCAGTGGATTAAGAATGTCTTGTAAGGTGGGGTCTAACCTCCCGTCCGGCCCCCCCCCCACTCCCCGCCTCCCCCCCCACCCCACAGACGTCTAT
The DNA here is from genome assembly GCA_021962125.1 of Bulinus truncatus. Classification (NCBI taxonomy): domain Eukaryota; kingdom Metazoa; phylum Mollusca; class Gastropoda; family Planorbidae; genus Bulinus; species Bulinus truncatus. Next base: position 16,464,511 of record JAGDYQ010000002.1, read on the forward strand.
CTCTCCCTCTAACTGACAGTGGACACTGACAGTGTTTAGTCACAGCTCCTGCTGACACCAGACATTTGTCACAGCATCTTCTCGTCGCCGACTGAACAAATCCGGTCAGGATTTTCAACCACATCTGCTTCATTAAAAATAAAATGTCTTGCCCTATTCATTTCTCATGCATATAAAAACAATACATCAATCACATATCTATATATAGTTTCAAAGAACCTTTGTTCATAACCAATGTTTTTTGTTTTAATTTTTAGAACGTTTTGTCTGTCTGTCCGTCATCACCCTAGATCTCAACAACCATAAGTCCTAGACCCATGATGTATATATCATTTTGTAGGTCTTGGCCTGCCAAGAAATGACTTTTTTCCATTTCGCGATCTGACCTCTGAGGGCCGTAAAAGGGGGCTTAGTACCGTTTTTTGCTATATAAGCTATATTAATAAAGAGCGCCTATATCTCAACAACCATAAGTCTTAGACTCATGATGTATATATCATTTTGTAGGTCTTGGCCTGCCATGTGTACATCGAAAGTCCATTTCGCGATAGGACCTCTGAGGGCCGGGCTTCAGGGCTCCAAAGGGGCTTGTATATTATATATACACCTTGTACGTTCAATAACCCATTCGTTTGGTGCGAAATACTGCGGCACGTAGTTTCACCAAGATTTATTAAGAAACTCATCAAATGAAATAGTAAGCTTGTGTTCTGAGTTTAATTGAAAGTATCAGAGCTATGCAACAATTGACGGACTTTTTGGACGATTAAATGACTATAATTTCGAATGTTTTCAATTATGAGTCCTATTTCAGTAACCACAAACCACTTGTAGTTAGATTTAAGAGAAAATAATGTTTTTTCAAATATAAAGAAACGTCTTTATAATATTTTTTTACAGTTATATGCATTACACAATTGAATGTATAAACATTTTCAAAATTTACAAATATTTGCTGAAAGCTAACAAACGTACTGATACATAACAAGAAAATGCACTAACACGTCCTGTGTCCAGAATGGAACAGGGTTAATTGCTTGTTTTTATAAACCGATCGGAATCTCAAGCCTTTTGCATCTTTGTTTAAACCAAAACCGTTCTTCAATTATTCGGATTTTTCCGATTTCCGCACTATCGAGTGAAAGTAAAACAAATATTTAACACAGGCGATCAAAACCACATAAGTAATTACATACTATGGGATAGAATGCCCCCTCCCCCCCATCTACACCCATCCTACATCTGTTAGTTTTATTTCGCCAATCAAATTTTACCTTTGTCTAACACATTCTAAAAAAATCATCGCACCCATTATCGCGATTTCCTGTTTTCGAATCCTCCTCCTTCCCCCCCCCCCCTTTTTCCTAGGTTGACTCCTTTTGCAAACGATCATCAATTTGGGTCAGATTTGACATTCCAGATCTTTTACTTTGACAATGTTTCCATTATTTTTGGTACATCATGCCTTGGATGTAGAGCTCCAGAAACGAAAACTTTTTTTAAAAAAATGTGATTAGAACAAGTTTTTGTTTCGCTGCTAAACAATAAAGTTTATTCGTTATTTAGTGTCGGCGTTTGGGGGTGTGTGTGGGGGGTGTCATTTCCATGCGTAACTGTTTTCCTAAAGCTATGATCAAATTATTTTTGTTTTGGCCTAGCAGAAAAGGTGATATTTATTACCTGAAGAATGAGGTCCTCCTTCAGTGCCTGAATGAACATTGAGGTATGTATGAGCTGGGCCCCAAATCAGGGCCGTCTATAAGGACAGGTGAACTAGGCAACCGCATACGAGCCCCCCCCCCATAACCCACATCACCTTTTTTCTATTAAACCTAATCCTGAGAGGGCCCTGCCTGTTGGTAATTTTTACCTGTGGGGCCCTGAAATATAAACTTGGAATTGGAAGTCTCTTTCCGAAAGCAAACAAAGACCACCTGACAAGTAACAACGTCCATGTGGCCGTAAAGGCAACATGATGACGTCATAATGACCACATAATGACTACATAATGACTACACAAGGACTACATAATGACTGCACAATGACGACATAATGACTACATCATGACTACATAAAGAATCCGCTACGGAGGAACTAGTGGCCAATGGACTATATGTTCCATCATTCAGTTCGATAAATCATCAGGATGCAACATTCCGCCGTTCTAGGGGACGAATATTGATCTAATGAGAGCATAGTACGGAGGTAAAGATGCAACATAAAGTCGCCCAAATTTCGATGAGCAGTCTTCACGGCCGCAACCCCCCCCCACCCCCCAATCTACCAACTCCCCATCCACTGGCCTGCTATTTTCCCCTTAACACACTCTACACACATGGACGCCACCCCCCTCTACCCCCACACACCCCCCCAGCTGCCCTCCCCCACCCATCAATACTGAAGACCACCCCGAGTGTTCAAGAAGATCCACGCGTTATGAGCAGCCACATCTAGCAGCCACTTCTAGCAGCCACTTCTAGCAGCTAGCAGCCACTTCTAGCAGCCACTTCTCACACTTTCAGCAGCCGTGTGCACATAACAGACTACTTCTACCCACATAGCCACCCCGCCTCCCCCTCCAAACTAAATGCAGTTCACATAAAGTTTAGGTTAGTGTCACAACATGGATGTGCAAGAAACCGGAAGATTAAACCAATAAGTTACCCTCGCACCTAGCCAATGCCCCCCACCCCACCCCACCTGTCTTTTTTTTTTTTTTTGAAAATCCTAATTTGCCAGATTTTAATCATTAAGACAAGGTAGGAAGAAAAAGAAAATAGTGAACCCATTTTTTTTATTTTTTTCTTAATTTTTTTTTAAAAAATTGGTGGTGGAGGGGAAAAGGGGGGAAGGGGGGGGGAATGACATCTAGAAGTGTGAAAAAAAAAGTGAAGGGGTTGGGGAGGGTGCGGTGGAAGGGGATGAGTGGGGGGGGGGTCTTGTGTTTACGATGATTGGAGAGTACAGTTTGGTAAACCTTTTGTCTGCACGGTTGCCGCTGAGAAAGTTTTGGTTAAATGGCGTCATCATGCCCTAGTAACACGGATGGCGTGAAATTGTAAAAATTAAAAAAAAAATTAAAAAAATGATGCGGATGCCCTGCCGAATAGCGAGGGATGAATTCAGAATATTTCAAAATATTATTTAACTTATATATGTATATATATATATATACTAGCTGTACCCTGCAAAACCTTTGCATAGAGTTATATCCCCTTAGGTTTGATCGGTAAGCTAGGTTACTTTGGGTTTCGGGCTGATCCAATTTGTTCATGATTGTATTTTAAACTGGAATACTGTTTTATTAATTCTTTACTTTCTATTTAACGTAGAACCCTAATCGCTATTATTTATATTATATTATATATATATATATATCCTCACTGCATAAAAAAAAAGAAATATTATTTTAATTGTTTCATAAACATTATCCAATGTTTTACAATGGGAATGTGATATTTATTTCCGGTTTTTATATATCTATATTTATAAAGCCAATGTCTGACGTCGGAAAAGCCACACTTTACAACGTACAATGTTTTAAGCCTGAGCCCGTCCCTGCCTCCCCCCTCCCTCATAGGGCCGGGCAACTAGCCTTTCTTTTTGTTAGACTTGAAGAGTTTTGTAGTGGGACGGAAGGCCGAGTGGTGTAGATACTCGACTGTCGAACTGAGAGTCCTGAGTTCGATCCTTGATGAGAACCATGGGAATTTGTCCAGGTGAAATTTGTTTCTAAGTCGTCCCACAAGTCCACCCAGCTTCAAATGGGTACCTGACTTTAAGTTGGGGGAAGTAAAGGCGGCTGGGCGTTGTGCTAACCACACAATCCCTTCAAATGTCGAGGTTATAGAAACCAATGGATTTTACACTTCATCTGCACCGATGGCCCGTTTTGGGCTAAGGGAACTTTTTTTTTTGGGTCAAATAACTCGTTTTGATGAGGGAGGGGCAGACAATAACCTGTGATTTAGTAAATTTACTTTTTTAACTCCCTTTATTTAGCCCAAACATGTTACAATATTTTAATTACAGGCCCAATTCAGTTTTGCTTATGTTTCGTTTCTTAGATTCATATATTATTAGCTTTTTTTTTTAAAATGTCTGACTCTATGGCGAAGAGTAATTTAGAATTTCATTCCGAGAATGAAAGTTTGGGCAGAAGTTATGTTGTTTGTTTTTTTTTTCTAAAGAAATAATCTTTTTGAAACTATTACGTACACCGCATGACGTCAAAGTATGGGAGAAAGATATTCTCACGCGAGGTCAAAGTTAAAGTGTCAAGCCGGATGTAAAGTTATATGTTTGTAATAAGGGTGAGCTTTAACGTTGATTTAATGGTCTATAGCCTCTACCCTTTCTCTCTCTCTCTCTCTCTCTCTCTCTCTCACACACACACACACACACACTCCCCTCTCTCCCTTCTCATACCATTTATTTATTTACTTTTTATTGTTTATATCTGTTCCGTAAAACGCTTCTAAGTTCTAACCTAGGTTTTTTCGTAACCAATCAAAGTTTAAAAAAAACACTCTACAAGAGTGTATTGACACTGCTTACTA
>JAGDYQ010000002.1:16469569-16502702 GCA_021962125.1 Bulinus truncatus
CTCTCTCTCTCTCCCTCTCTCTCTCCCCCTCTCTCTCCCCCTCTCTCTCCCCCCTCTCTCTCCCTCTCTCTCCCCCCTCTCTCTCTCTCATTTTCCAGTGAAAAAACTCACACATACACAAACGGCAGTTTTGAGCCCCGGAGAAACGGCGGAAGGAGGAGGAAGGGAGGGGTGCAGATACAAACGACTACTCACGAGGTGGTTGTTGCCTTTAGCTCTGACCTCCCCCTCCACCTCCCCGATAACTAACACCACAACCTCCCTTTTTTTCCTTTTATCAAAACCATCAGCCCAAACCATCATAACTAAACGCCCCTCCCCCCCCCCCGCCGCCCCTTCCATGTACCCGAAATGACCAGTACTCCGTATCTCACATTTACCATCGACCCACCCGAACCAACACAACGACAAGGCCTGTGCAATCTTATTTTTCTTCAATCATGACGTCAACACCTCGTCACTATTATAATACATTTTCTCATCTCTGCACACCTTTAACCCCTCTCCACTTGTGAGTCCCTCGACAAACCATGTCGTCATTCATTCTTTCTCTCTCTCCTCATCCTCCTCTCTTGATCTTTCATCTACTCTCTTTCATTCCCCGGTTGTTGTTGTTATTATTATTTCCATGGCTTATTTTTATAATTCTCCTTTCATTTACTCATCTATTTTCTCTCTTCTTTCTCTCAGTTTATTTATTTCTATTTTTTCTCTAATTGTCTCCCTCCCTCACTCCTCCCGCCCCGCCCCCCTAACCTCTCTTTTTCTCAGTAGTTTGACCATGTCTCATTCTCTCCATCAAATACATTAATCTACACATTTCAAAGCAATACATAAAAAAAATGCCCAATAACTACCTAGGCTAGGGGTCGGTAACCTTTTGAGACAGAAGAGCCAAAAGTTATAATTTGCATTTTACTCATTTTTTTTAAGAGCCACTAAAAAGTTTTTGTTTCAATTTTATGGTATTTGATTAGGCCGCCATTTGACATCGAAAGAGCCACAGGCGCCTCACGAGCCGCAGGTTGCCGACCCCTGACCTAGGCGAGTGAAATAATGTTCCATCGATATCAGTGTAAGATCTCACCAGCTCACTCACAAGGTTAAACGCAAGCTCAACTGCTCAAGCCTTACGTGGTGCTAGTGGGGAGGGAGGGAGGGAAGTAAGGAAGGAGTTAAGACACACCTGGATAAACCATTACGTGAAGAGGGAATTTCTACATCCAGGTAGAAATAAAACGTAAAAAAAGTCGAAGAGACAGAGAGAAAAATACATACCTTGAGACCATGTCTTGTTTTTACTGCAGGGCGTGTGAGTGCTTGCACGCATGTGACACCTTACCCCCGTGAGCCTGAACGCGCATGTAGGTGGGTAGCCCCCACCTGGACCAGCTAGAAAATCAGATGAGGGGAAAGAGAGAGAGAGAGAGAGAGAGAGAGAGAGAGAGAGAGAGAGAGAGAGAGAGGAGGAGAGAAAGACAATAGTGTTGAGGAGGAAGGGGAGGGTGAAATGAGGGTGTAAAAAAAAAAAAGATGAAAGTTTTGTTTTTGTTTGGAGTGGTTCTCATCATGAAGGTTCTGGAGCTGCTGTTGCTGTTGTTGCTGTTGTTGTTGTTATTTTATTTTGTAGTTGTTACTTTTTGTGGGTTTTTTTTTAATGCACGATACCCCCCACCCCCACCCCCACCCCCGACCCCCTCCTCTCAGCTGTTCTCTCCGTCTCGCGTAACGCAGATCCGTAGGAGTCATCAGTCAGGGGTCACGGACGATGTCATCAGTCAAGGGTCACGGGCGATGCCAGACTTTGAAAGATTGAAAGATAATAAAAGGAAAGAAGACAGGAAGAGAGTAACCCCCCCCACCCCACCCCATTTTTTATCTTTAGTTGGAGGAAGGTGTTGGTGTTGGTGATGTTGGTGTTTGGGGAGGTAGGGGAGGGGGGTGGGGAGGGTTGAGAGAGGACTACAAACGGCTCGCTCATTTCTTTTTCTCAAGGAATCGCTTCGTTTCTCTCACGTAGGCAGATGGTCAATATGGAGGTCAGCAGCCCCCCCCCACACACACACCCACCCCTTTCCCCATTTTTACCGGACTTTGTCGACTAATCAATCTTGATGACCCCGCGGAGATGCTCTCAAGCTGTCGCGTTTGTTTTGATATTCGCAGGCAAAGGAAAGTTTAATGTGCTCACGCGAGGTGAGGAGCGAAAAAAAAAACGGAGGAGGGTAAGGGGGGAGGGGGTGGGGGGGGGCTAGGGAAGGGGGAGAAGATGTGCTCTTTGAGACTTCCATGTAGCGAAGATGGCAGCACTGCGAAAGACGATGCTCGCTGCGGAAGGCACTATAGGGTTATGGCAGGGGTGGGGGGTTGGGAGGTTTAGGCGGCATAGCTTCCAAACACGGAAGTGATGGAGACTGTGAGTAAATGGGTTATAAGTGAGATTGCCCACTCACTGAACAAGGCACAACTTGAAGACAATGACTGAGCTGCACGCGCATCCAGGAGTGTTAAATCTGTGCAGCTGATGCCCGAAAAAACGCCACCGAAATTGGGCGGGGGGGGGGGGGAAACCAGGTCTGGCAACACTGGGTCAGAGTAATTACAAAATAATATACAGTGACACAAGATTTACATTGAGTTATGATTGAAATTGATATCAGATGGGTCTTACAGATATATTTAGATTAAATAAATCGGAGAACTGTTGAACTAGATATAGGACACACTGCTAATAGTAACGAAGACAGTATTCATTAAAATAAAAAAAAAAAATAAAAAAAAATGTTTCCTTTAATATGTAGCTCATTTCTAAAACAACGGTTTGAAAAAAAGAAATACAGTCGATTTCACTTAATTGGGACACATCGGGACCGAGGCTTTTTGTTCTAATTAAGAGGCTGTCCCAATTAAACATACAAATTTACTATCGGCTTCTTGGTTTGGTTTCTTTGAGATTTGTCCCAAATAAGCGGCTGCCCCAACTAAGCGGTGTCCCAATTAAGCGGAATCCACTGTAATTCCAGGATGTTATCAAACACAGTCCGCTACTTGTTTTATTTTTTTCCCAATCTTCCCATCCTTTGAGTTGTCAACTGTATATAAACGGACGCAGTTATTTCCCCTGTCTTTACGTTTCAAGTTCAGCCATACTTTTTTTTTTTGTGTGTTCCGGTTTGATAGCTGCCAACGTTTACAATTTCAGTCAAGAGAGATAACAAACAATTGGTTTTGAGGGTGGAATTCAGGAAAAAGGGAGAAAGAGAGAGAGAGAGGGAGTGAAGTTAAAGACTGCGTTTGTGTGTGTTTGTGTGTGTGTATTTGTGATTGTAAGAGAAGTGTATGTGCCTGTGTGTGTGTGTGTCTGTGTGTGTGTATGTGCGGGGGAAGGTTTACGCAGAAAATTACTATTTTATTTTTTTCACTGCTTCGCCTCGCCCGTTTTTTTTTTTGATCTTCCAGTAACAGAGCTCTAGAATTACTTGATTTCTCTCACCTGATAAGTGAATGGACTAGGCCGCTTTACTGCCTTTCATCTTGAGACTTCGCCGCACTCAGCACCCCCTCGCGACTCCCCATCTCTGTCGTGCGTCTCGTTTTACGGTATATAGTCACTGGGTTGGTGGACACTGAGGTGCCCCCCCCCCAACTGAAAGTCATTGAACTATGTACGGTAGTAATCTAGTGACTGGTTGGTAGCAGTGTCTAGTGACTGGTTAGTAGCAGTGTCTAGTGACTGGTTAGTAGCAGTGTCTAGTGACTGGTTAGTAGCAGTGTCTAGTGACTGGTTGGTAGCAGTGTCTAGTGACTGGTTGGTAGCAGTGTCTAGTGACTGGTTGGTAGCAGTGTCTAGTGACTGGTTGGTAGCAGTGTCTAGTGACTGGTTGGTAGCAGTGTCTAGTGACTGGTTGGTAGCAGTGTCTAGTGACTGGTTGGTAGCAGTGTCTAGTGACTGGTTGGTAGCAGTGTCTAGTGACTGGTTGGTAGCAGCGTCTAGTGACTGGTTGGTAGCAGCGTCTAGTGACTGGTTGGTAGCAGCGTCTAGTGACTGGTTGGTAGCAGCGTCTAGTGACTGGTTGGTAGCAGCGTCTAGTGACTGGTTGGTAGCAGCGTCTAGTGACTGGTTGGTAGCAGCGTCTAGTGGCTGGTTGGTAGCAGTGTCTAGTGACTGGTTGGTAGCAGCGTCTAGTGACTGGTTGGTAGCAGTGTCTAGTGACTGGTTGGTAGCAGTGTCTAGTGACTGGTTGGTAGCAGTGTCTAGTGACTGGTTGGTAGCAGTGTCTAGTGACTGGTTGGTAGCAGTGTCTAGTGACTGGTTGGTAGCAGTGTCTAGTGACTGGTTGGTAGCAGCGTCTAGTGACTGGTTGGTAGCAGCGTCTAGTGGCTGGTTGGTAGCAGTGTCTAGTGACTGGTTGGTAGCAGCGTCTAGTGACTGGTTGGTAGCAGTGTCTAGTGACTGGTTGGTAGCAGTGTCTAGTGACTGGTTGGTAGCAGTGTCTAGTGACTGGTTGGTAGCAGTGTCTAGTGACTGGTTGATAGCAGTGTCTAGTGACTGGTTGGTAGCAGTGTCTAGTGACTGGTTGGTAGCAGTGTCTAGTGACTGGTTGGTAGCAGTGTCTAGTGACTGGTTGGTAGCAGTGTCAATACACTCTTGTAGGGTGACTGGTTAGTAGCAGTGTCAATACACTCTTGTAGGGTGACTGGTTAGTAGCAGTGTCAATACACTCTTGTAGGGTGACTGGTTAGTAGCAGTGTCAATACACTCTTGTAGGGTGACTGGTTAGTAGCAGTGTCAATACACTCTTATAGGGTGACTGGTTAGTAGCAGTGTCAATACACTCTTGTAGGGTGACTGGTTAGTAGCAGTGTCAATACACTCTTGTAGGGTGACTGGTTAGTAGCAGTGTCAATACACTCTTGTAGGGTGACTGGTTAGTAGCAGTGTCAATAAACTCTTGTAGCAGTGTCAATACACTCTTATAGGGTGACTGGTTAGTAGCAGTGTCAATACACTCTTGTAGGGTGACTGGTTAGTAGCAGTGTCAATACACTCTTGTAGGGTGACTGGTTAGTAGCAGTGTCAATACACTCTTGTAGAGTGTTTTTTTTTTAAACTTTGAGTGGTTACGATAAAACCTAGGTTAGAAGCGTTTTACGGAACAAATATAAACAATAAAAAGTAAATAAATAAATGGTATGAGAAGGGAGAGAGGGGTGTGTGTGTGTGTGTGTTTGTGTGTGAGTGTGTGTGTGTGTGTGTGTGAGAGAGAGAGAGAAGAGAGAGAGAGAGAGAGAGAGAGAGAGAGAGAGAGAGAGAGAGAGAGAGAAAGGGTAAATCAACGTTAAAGCTCAGCCTTATTACAAACATATAACTTATACATCCGGCTTGACACTTTAACTTTGACCTCGCGTGAGAATATCTTTCTCCCATACTTTGACGTCATGCGGTGTACGTAATAGATTCAAAAAGATTATTTCTTTACAAAAAAAAAAAAACAAACAACATTACTTCTGCCCAAACTTTCATTCTCGGACTGAAATTCTAAATTACTCTTCGCCATAGAGTCAGACAATTTAAAAAAAGCTAATAATATACGAAACTAAGAAACGAAACATAAGCAAAACTGAACTGGGCCTGTAATTAAAATATTGTAACATGTTTGGGCTAAATAAAGGGAGTTAAAAAAGTCAATTTACTAAATCACAAGTTATTGTCTGCCCCTCCCTCATCAAAACGAGTTATTTGACCCTCACAAAAAATAAGTTCCCTTAGCCCAAAACGGGCCATCGGGGCAGATGAAGTGTAAAATCCATTGGTTTCTATAACCTCGACATATGAAGGGATTGTGTGGTTAGCACAACGCCCAGCCGCCTTTACTTCCCCAACTTAAAAAAAGTCAGGTACCCATTTGAAGCTGGGTGGACTTGTGGGACGACTTTGAAACAAATTTCACCTGGACAAATTCCCATGGTTCTCATCAAGGATCGAACCCAGGACTCTCAGGTCGACAGTCGAGTGTCTACACCACTCGGCCTTCCGTCCCACCACAACACTCTTCAAGTCTCACAAAAAGAAAGGCTAGTTGCCCTGCCCATGAGGGAGGGAGGGGGGAGGCAGGGACGGGGTCAGGCGTAAAACATTGTACGTTGTAAAGTGTGGCTTTTCCGACGTCAAACGTTGGCTTTATAAATATAGATATATAAAAACCGGAAATAAAGATCACACTCCCATTGTAAAACATTGGATAATTTTTATGAAACAATTAAAATAATATTTCTTTTTTTACTGCAGTGAGGAGATTATATATATATATATATATATATATATATATATATATATATATATATAGGCTTGCCATACGTCCCGGTTTGTCCGGGACAGTCCCGGATATACTGGGTTGTCCCGGTGTCCGCCCGGTTGTTGAAATTGTCCCGGTTTAGATTCAGGGCACAGTTTCTTGGAAATAATTGAGCAAAATTATTAGATCAGAGAATGATTAATCTGCTCTTGTGTGATCAGTAACATTTTGGTAAGTAACACAGTAATACAAATTTACAGAAGTGAAACATACGAGTGGTACAACAAGAAGAAAACTGTTTTGTTTTGTAAAAATATCATGTTTGTGTACCATTATGAATAAAATAACAAAGATTATCTATTCTATATTTTAAGTGTTTTTTACATTACTGTTTTCATACCCCCCCCCCGAACCGACATCCCTAAACCTAAAGTAAAAAAGACAGAACTGTCCCGGTTGGTCCGTGAAAAAATATGGCAACCCTATATATATATATATCTATGTTAAGTTGTAAATAATATTTTGAAATATTCTGAATTCAGCCCTCGCTATTCGGCAGAGCATCCGCACCATTTTTTTTTATTTTTACAATTTCACGCCATCCGTGTTACTTGGACATGATGACGCCATTTAACCAAAACTTTCTCAGCGGCAACCGTGCAGACAAAAGGTTTACCAATCTGTACTCTCCAATCATCGTAAACATAAACCCCCCTCCCCCACTCATCCCCTTCCACCGCACCCTCCCCAACCCCTTCACTTTTTTTTCACACTTCTAGATGTCATCCCCTTTCCCCTCCACCACCAACTTTTTAAAAAAAAAATTAAGAAAAAAATAAAAAAAATTGGTTCACTATTTTCTTTTTCTTCCAACCTTGTCTTAATGATTAAAATCTGGCAAATTAGGATTTTCAAAAAAAAAAAATGACAGGTGGGGTGGGGGAGGGGGGGCGTTGGCTAGGTGCGAGGGTAACTTATGGGTTTAATCTTCCGGTTTCTTGCACATCCATGTTGTGACACTAACCTAAACTTTATGTGAACTGCATTTAGTTTGGAGAGGGGGGGGGTGTGTGGGTGGCTATGTGGGTAGAAGTAGTCTGTTATGTGCACACGGCTGCTGAAAGTGTGAGAAGTGGCTGCTAGAAGTGGCTGCTCATAACGCGTGGATCTTCTTGAACACTCGGGGTGGTCTTCAGTATTGATGGGTGGGGGAGGGAGAGGGCAGAGGGGGGGGGCGGCGTCCATGTGTGTAGAGTCTGTTAAGGAGAAAATAGCAGGCCAGTGGATGGGGAGTTGTGGGGATTGGGGGGGGGGTGCGGCCGTGAAGATTGCTCTTCGAAATTTGGGCGACTTTATGTTGCATCTTTACCTGCGTACTAACCTCTCATTAGATCACCATTCGTCCCCTACAACGGCGGAATGTTGCATCTTGATGATTTATCGAACTGAATGATGGGACATATTTATAGTCCATTGGCATGACTAGTTCTTCGGTAGCGGATTCTTTATGTAGTCATGATGTAGTCATTATGTCGTCATTATGTCGTCATTACGCAGTCATTATGTAGTCCTTGTGTAGTCATTATGTGGTCATTATGACGTAATCATGTAGCCATTACGGTCACATGGACGTTGTTACTTGTCAGGTGGCCTTTGCTTGCTTTCGGAAAGAGACTTCCAATTCCAAGATTATATTTCAGGGCCCAAAAGGTAAACAAATTTACCAACAGGCAGGGCCCTCTCAGTACTAGGTTTAAAAGGTGATGTGGGTTATGGGGGGGGGGGCTCGTAAGCGGTTGCCTAGTTCACCTGTCCTTATAGACGGCCCTGATTTGGGGCCCAGCCCATACATACCTCAATGTTCATTCAGGCACTGAAGGAGGACCTCATTCTTCAGGTAATAAATCTCACCTTTTCTGCTAAGCCAAAACAAAAATAAATTTGGACATAGCTTAAGGAAAACAGTTACGCATGGAAATGACCCCCCCCCCACACACCCCCAAACGCTATCATAAAAGCGCCGACACTAAATAACGAATAAACTTTATTGTTTAGCAGGGAAACAAAAACGTTCTAATCAAATTTTTTAAAAAAGTTTTCGTTTCTGGAGATCTACATCCAAGGCATGATGTACCAAAAATAATGGAAACATTGTCAAACTAAAAGATCTGGAATGTGAAATCTGACCCAAATTGATGATCGCTTGCAAAAGGAGTCAACCTAGGAAAAGTGCGGGGGGGAGGGGGAGGATTCGAAAACAGGAAATCGCGATAATGGGTGCGATGATTTTTTTGAATGTGTTAGACAAAAGGTTAAATTTGATTGGCGAAATAAAACTAAGAGATGTAGGATGGGTATGAGGGGGGGCATTCTATCCCATAGTATGTGCAATTACTTATGTGGTTTTGATCGCCTGTGTTAAATATTTGTTTTACTTTCACTCGATGGTGCGGAAATCGGAAAAATCCGAATGATTGAAGAACAGTTTTGGTTTAAACAAAGATGCAAAAGGCTTGAGATTCCGATCGGTTTATAAAAAAATTAAAACAAAAAAAACATTGGTTATGAACAAAGTTTCTTTGAAACTATATATATAGATATGTGATTGATGTATTGTTTTAATATGCATGAGAAATGAATAGTGCAAGATATTTTTTTACGTTTTTTTTTACATTTTATTTTTAATGAAGCAGATGTGGTTGAAAATCCTGGCCGGATTTGTTCAGTCAGTGACGAGATGATGCTTGTGACAAACGTCTGGTGTCAGCAGGAGCTGTGACTAAACACTGTCAGTGTCCAATGTCAGTTAGAGGGAGAGATAGACGTCTGTGGGGTGGGTGGGGGGGGAGGGAGGGGAAGCGGGGGTGGCGGCCGGGCGGGAGGTTAGATCCCACCTTACAAGACATTCTTAATCCACTGACACACGTAGCGAGACAGACGAAGTAAAGAGCGGCGTCGTTGTGTGTGTGTAGGTGGGGGGTGTAGGGGGAGCTTTAGCTGGGGGGGCACGGGATGAGGTAAGAGAAGGGGTAATCTCTAGCAAGCTCTCAAGATGGATTGCTTCGAGCCAACACTAGGAGGAAAAAATACCCAGGGGTGGGGTGGGGTGGAGAGGGGGAGATGAAATTATAAAATGAATTTTGAAATGAAAAAAAGAAGTATTATGAGTAATTCCCCCCCCCCCCTTTTTCATCAAAGTTTTCTTTCTTTGCGTTGTGTCACCGACGATGACTTAAAGCGGAGCATGACGTAACTGTCTGACGTCATGACCCCCTGACTACGACGGTCACATTAGTTACTTAATGGAAATTTTTATATATATATATATATATATATACAAGGCCGTAGCCAGGATTTTGTTTGGAGGGGGGGGGGCTGTGCGGTTTTAAAGGGGGGGGGGGAGCTGTGCGGAGAGTTTTATATAAGAAAAAATTGGAACGCAGTGATAAATTGGAACCCATATTTTATAATAAAATTTGATTTTTAAATTAATTTGGGGGGGGGGGGGGCGGGCCTTGCTACGGCCTTGTATATATATTGTCGAGAACGTTAAATTATATTGCATACCATGAAAATGAATAAAATATATAAGTGTGTTTGACGGCTGAGATATTATTAAACTGGATTAAAGAGATATTCTGGTAGACATACACACAGATCAAGTTTATCTCCGGTGAGGACCAAGTTAATTTTCCCCAAATCTTGGCGAAGGCTCCTTGAAAGTCTTCTAAACCCATCCGGCTTGAAATGGTGCCTGATTATAGTTGGGGGGAGTCATAAGGCGTCGGGGGGCGTTGTACTGGCCACACCAACCCTCCTTATGGCGTGGCTGGCAACACAACCCGTTTTTATGACGTGGCTGTAGAAACACATGAATTCTACACATCATCCGCCCCAGTGGGCTATGGTACTTTTCTGTCATAACCGAATGAATCCTAGCATGCATACAGCTATTTATATGTTTACTAAGGGTGGAGGAGGAGGAGGGGTGGATGCGGGGCAGAGGCAGAAAGAAGAAAGAGTAGGAGAGAGAGAGAGAGAGAGAGAGGGGAGAGAGAAAGAGCGAGAGAGAGAGAGAGAGAGAGAGAGAGAGAGAGAGAGAGAGAGAGAGAGAGAGAGAGAGAGAGTGAGAGAGAGAGAGAGAGAGAGAGAGAGAGAGAGAGACAGAGAGTGAGAGAGAGAGAGAGAGAGAGAGAGAGAGAGAGAGAGAGTAGGATTACAAACCAAATTGCTTAACAATGAATCTATGAAATCTTATACTGGGCTTGTATGTAACACTTTATGACTTTTAATTGCAGTCACATAACCTGCCCCACCCTCGCAAGACCCCCCCCCCACCCTCACACATACACAGACATTCTTTGGGTAATGTGTGTATACCATGTTACAGTCTAAGTAACCTTGGATATTTTTTTTTACAGCTTTTATATCACTAGACGTAAAATGTAGAGCTAAGAATGTATTTGGATAGGGGCGAAATTGGGCAGGGCGGGGGTGGGGAATGGGTAAAGGAGCAGGGGCTGACGATGGAAGGTCCAAGAATGTGGGTGGTGGGGGGGGGAGGGAGGGAAGCTGCTGGGGGTGGGACTGGATATTGTGGAACGTTTTGAAAGATAAAAGAGGAAAATATGAAACTTAGAGAGAGAGAGAGAGAGAGAGAGAGAAAGAGAAAGAGAGAGAGAGAGAGAGAAAAAGAGAGAAAGAGAAAGAGAGAGAGATAGATAGAGAGAGAGAGAGAGAGAGAAAGAGAGAAAGAGAAAGAGAGAGAAAGAGTTAGGAGAGGAGAGAGTGATAACAAATTAAGCACTGAAATATTCAATTTGAAGTAGCGTTGAATTTGTTAAGTTCCATTATCTGTACATAAAACCAAAAGGTTTTAATAAGCCTCTAAATTGCAAGCACGAAGAGCCTTTAGTGACCAGTGGTCATTTGATATACCCTTTGGTGACGTTCAATCTTAAACAATACAATACGAAATCAGCAGATAAATGAATGCACGGCCCTGCGAACCTGCTAGATTTTCCCCTTGCTTAATTAGAGGCCGCAATCTTAATTGTCCTGATAAAGGTCACGGGTCGTTACAAGATTAGGGGAGAACGTCTGGGATACTTTAATAGGCGATTGGGAAAAATCAGAGATTAAAAATAGCTCATTAAAAATATGCGGCGTTGTGAATGAGACGAGAGTGAAGAAAAAAAAAAGTGTAGGATGAAGTCATGTACAGTGGGGTGGGTGTGTGTATTTGACAAATACGAGAATTAATGAGGGCCATTATGTACATGAAAGAATAGATAGAGAGAGAAGGATCTATACATAGTTCAAGGATGGGGCAGATATGGCATGGTAAAATGGATATGATCTTGAAAAAGAGAATAAATTAAGTTTTTATTTTTGGTTTAAAAAAAAGGACATAGTGTCATAAAATTTTGGGAGAATGTAGCCAACAGCTTGTCGCTAAAATAAAAAAATAAAAAGTTATTAATAGTTTAAGAGTGCTTGGTTGTCAAAGAAAATGTAATATGTCTGGTGGGAATTCCAGCCAACGACCAATGGGCTTGCACATTATAGATGCAGGCCTGGGGGGATAAGAATAGCTATGGGCCCTTTCCCTTAGAAGTCGTGACTTGTAAATCAATCCGCTAAAAAAATGACAGTAATTGCTGGGTTCATGAGATCAGAGGGGGGGGGGGAGGCGGTTGACGGAGATAGTCAGAGCCCCAGCGGGAAGCCCTGTAATAACTTTTTGGCCAGGTTTGAACTTCGATAAATTTGGTTAAACGTGGTCGTACCAAGTGACTGGATTATAAACGCATAACACATCTTATCTGATTTCTGTATGGTTTATTTTTTTTTTGTATCGGTTTTGGTTGATTTACAGGTCATTTTTGGAAATGACCAATCACGACCGGCCACATGAATGTAACTAGCGATAGCTATAAGGGCCATTAGTAAAATGCGAAAAGACAAATAAAGTTAAAAAGAGGTTTGGACTAAATGGCGGGTCATTGGGCTGATGTGTGCGCTGTGGTCCCCAAGGGGAACATGTGTGGTATGGGCCCCAAGGGGAAAATGTGTGGTGTAAGCCCCAAGGGGAACAAGTGTGCTGTGTGCCCCAAGGGGAACATTGCGCTATGGGCCCCAAGGGGAACATGTGTGCTATGGGCCCCAAGGGGAACATGTGTGGTGTATGTGTGTGAGGGGGGGCACGGAACTCAATGAGTTGGGCGCCCTAAAGAAAAAAAAATACTCACAAGAATCTTATGTAAATGAAATATTTAGGATTAGCCCCCCCCCAATATTCACTTGTACCCCTGTCGTGTTTTCAAAGTCGCCGCGTTAACAACCCGCCCCTGATTATTGTGTAATCAAACATATCAAATCTAAGACTCAACGTTAATGTTACATGTAACAGCAGGTAATGAATGATCAAGTTACTCCAGCAACCGATCAGATCTTGAAGCTAATGAAATCGGAAGTCCCCCCCCACACCACACCCCCCCAACCCCCTCATACCACCGCCTCTAGCCGGAAGTAATTTATTACCAGCTTTCTCCTGTTTATTTCTATCTATCCCGCTGGTGATTACATCTTTGCATGTCTGAACAAGACTGACCACGGGTCGGATCAAATGACCACCTTCTCCCACAACGTGTCCTCCCTTTCTTTTCTCCCGAGATATTTTCTCCCCCCTCCCCCCCCCCCCACCCACCATCCTTTCAAGATATAGAAATCCCTCCTAACCACGTTCTGTCTTCAGCCCCCATCTACCGTAACAATAGAGTGGTTCCCAACATTTCTCTGAATCAAGACCAACTTGCGACTATTACCCACAATTTATTATTAAGATGTGTTTGTGCAGATAATATATCAATCAGTGCCGGAATCAACCCCACCCCCCACCACCACCACCACCCCCGGGGCTGCTGGGTACTTCAAATTTTAAGTAGATTGTTACTCGTTCTTCCCCTCCTCACCTACAAATACATTTCGTGTCGTGACTCATGTGCTCGTTTGAGAACCATCGACCTACACCAGTGTGTTCCGCAGACCCCCCCCCCCAGTTCCTTACAAGCCACTTAAGCCAATAGGGGCCTAAGGCCCGGCCCGGCTGTAACAACTTTTCGTCAAAAGAAACTTGGTGATCCGTAGCTCTAGATATTAAATTCTTTTTTTTAATAAACCAATGGTAAACTTATTCTGAACATGAGTCCACAAAAAAAAAAATGATCCAAAAAGTTAATTTCTAATTTTATATCCCTCCACCCACCCCCCAGACGTATCCCCCCCATCCCCCACCCCTTTAGTCTTCCGTCCACGCGGTATCTCCATCAGACAGTGAAGACGCTATTTTTTTATATAAAAAAAAAATTCTTTGCCGTCCAACCTGAGGTAACGTGGTGAGCATTATCGCGTATCTCTGTCAGGGGCACGGAACTCCTTGATTAGATCACCAAGTACTCAAAAAAGAGTTGTCACCCGTGGGCCCTACTTTAAATAAATAACCGCAGACGCGCCGATGATGGATAGATATTACAGGGACCAACATTCATCCTCCACCTTTCTCCTTCCCTCCGTCATTCATCCCCCTCCGCCCGTCCCCTGTGTCCCACCTGAGAAAAAACTCCCGGCAACCCTCTACTAGCTCAAACTTCTGAACTCTCTTTGCTTTCATGTTAATCTGATGATATCATTTTGTTATATTTAGACAAATTTCATCTGTTTATTTCTGGTTTGAATTTATCGTCTCCAAAAAAAAAATGGTCTGTATTTGGAATAAAAGGATCATTTGTACTCCGCGGGGGGCGGGGCGGGGCGGGGGGGGGTGTTTGGTGAGACTTACAAAGGAAGACAATATCCTGGAAGAGATGGTGTGGGGTAGGGGGGGGTAAACAAGTGCTGCCAATTATTTCCTTTTAAGGATTATTCCGAAAATTTATGAAAAATATCTACAAAGAACGAATAGTTAAAATTTAATATCTAAATGACAAAAATAAAAACGACTAATCCGGATTTAGTATTTTAGAGCATTTAATAATATCTAGTTTTCTCCACATAAAAAAAAATCCATAAATTGCGGCCCCTGACGGAAAGAAAGAAAATAAATTATCACAAGCAAAGACAGTGGCTTGAACAAAAATGATTTAGTAACTTGTTTTGAACAAAAGATATTTGTATAGATGTGACAAAAGCAGCAACAAACACTACCTGAATTACACCATGGTACAGAACCGTTCACAGTCTTTGACTATGACCTCCCGACCTCTAGGTTGTCAAAGAATTTGAAAGAGTTTTAGAATAGCGCCCGCAATATTTATAGATTGACCCAAGGTCACCAAAAAACAAAAAAAACAACATCGGTATGACGATAACTGGTTGGGGGTGGGGCCGCTATGAAGATCTACATAAGTTGAACTGGACTTTCAGGTGATACTATTTTTCTTTAGTGTGAGTACGTTGGCCCAGAAATAGAATGTTTAATTGTTTTGCTACTTGTCCGAAATGAGTGCTGTGTTTAGTTGAGCGATAAAACGTTACCTTGCGCACTAGAAAAAAAAATAATTTCAAATTCCTTTAAAAGTTGCACAGTCCCAAATATCTTTAGCTGCACACTGCCTTGGGAAAATTAGAAGGGGGGTGGGGGGGGGAGCGGGCGTGGAAGGGGAGATTGGTTCGGGTTGAACTGAAAATATATTCGGACGAGTGCATTAGTTGAACTACACACACTATGAAACACGAGTACAGAGAGGTCAGCGATATCTGTCACTGACACAACAATGTAGAGTCATTTATGTCAGAAACTTCGCATTATTGGTCAGTTAATTTTAAAAAAGGAAATTATAACAAAGTATCTGATAAATATTTCGAAGCTGACCTTAACATTAAATTTAAAATACGCCTTATTATCTACCTGTTGATTCTAATTTATCAAACCAAAAAGTTAAATGTGGTCTTTTTTACTGTTTTTCTAATCGGGAAAAAAAATCTGAGTGTCAAAACTGATTTCATCTTTTCACGCAAAATGATAAAAAAAAAAATAAACTTTTTATCCCTACGGTGGTTGTGGAAGCAATGTTAATAGGGAAACGTGTTACAAACACCTATGAAAGCAAAAGTTCAAAGTTCAAAGTATTATTTATTTGATGATAAATCGTGTGTTCTAAGACTAAAATTATTTACTGATTCACGTTACTAAATAAACACAAACAAAAATTGTTGTTGATATCATCTTACATATCACACCCCCCACCCCTCCCTTCCTCCTTGCCCCCCTTCCTGGAGAAAGTGGGGCGCGTACCCATTAAGTTATGGCAGGGATCATTGGGGAAAATATAAATATATTGCTTATAGATGTTTGTGTGTGTG
Organism: Bulinus truncatus; assembly: GCA_021962125.1. Taxonomy (NCBI): domain Eukaryota; kingdom Metazoa; phylum Mollusca; class Gastropoda; family Planorbidae; genus Bulinus; species Bulinus truncatus. The sequence continues at coordinate 16,485,229 of JAGDYQ010000002.1, forward strand.
TGTGAGGGGGAGAGGTGAGGGAGAGAGGTGAGGGTGGGGGGCCAAGTAGGAGATCATAAGATGGGGGAGAAGAGGAGCTGGAAGAGGAAAGATAAGCATTGAAGGGAGAGGAGGAAGAGGTAGAAATAGATATGGAGGGAGAGAGAGAGAGATAGAGGAGGTTTGGAAGAGTAGAAAAGGTCAAAAATTGAAAAGTTCTACAATAGTTTAACTATGCGGATGAGAGTGAGTTAGAGAGAGGAGAGAGAAAGAAACAGAAAAAGATGAAGAGAAACTTTTTTAATACATCACTAATGTTCTTTTGACATTGTTGTTATGTTAACAAACCAGAAGTGCGTCTTTAACTTTTTTAATACATGGAGAGAAACATAAATAAGAGAGTGAGGGAGGTGGTCGGACGGTAAAATAACACAAGATAAATTAATGTGAACATAATATGTTTAAATATCTCCACAGACGGAATCGAGTTTTTTTTTTAAAAAAAAAGTAAATAAACAGCCATTTTGAATATAAATATTATTTTAAGAACATTGATACGGCTTTTGTTTTTTTTTAAATCATCACTTTGATGTCAGCCTGACCTTAAGCACACAGAGGTCGCGGTATGGAGGTGGAGGGTGAGTGTGGGGGGTGGGAGGGGCAGACAACTGGGAGAACATAGCCTCTATCTTCATGACCTTGGCAGCAGAGGAACTGGCTACATTAGGATTCGATCTAGTACTCTGCATTTGGTCAGTCGTGGGGGTTCAGTTACCTATATCTCCCGTAGTGCCTTTATGGGAAATGCCCCCCGCCCCCTCAACAATGGAAAGGGGATTTACATATACCAAAATGTGGCGGAGGAACGTAAAGAATATAGTGGGCTGGAACATCCAGGACCGTAGTGTGGGGTTTATTTGGTGTCAACCTGTACGCAAGACTGTTGTTGTTAACGATGGTCAAACCCTCCTCACTTTTGAACGGGGGGGGGGGTGAAGCCATGTCAAGGGTTTTATTTATCTGTAGCCTAAAATGAATAAAATGTTGAGATTCAAAAGGGGGGGGGGCAAGTTGAGTAATATTATTACGGGCCAAGATTTGCAACCAGTTGGGGGGGGGGGCTTGATACCATTTTTGACCAAGCGTCCCCAAATGTACCTCAGTGGCCCAGGGCCCTAAATATACTTTACATAGGGGCCTGTCTATACGTTGCGAACGTTAATCGAAAACATTTTGTAATCGAAATTTATAATAACTGAAACATAATACACTACATTGTTTTTACGTTGAACACAAAGTTAGAGCCACCTTCCACCCCCCACGTCCTGTAGTCTCGTCTCTGATAAATATTTTTGTCTGTCCATCTCCCGCCTTCTGAACTTTTATTTAGAGTTTAGAGTAGTGATTGATCGGATTCGACAAACTTTACTCTAAACTTGAAGCGTGTCCCCCCCCCTTTCCCATTTTTAGTTTATTAATTTTTTCAAACAACATAATCACCATATCGAGAATACCTATTTCTTTGGATTGTATTTCAATAATATAAACCATATAGCGGCGTTTCGTACAGTTACACACAACCACGCTCTCTCTCTCTCACACACACACACACTTACACAAATACTCTGCAAATAACTCATCACATTTAGAAGCACATAGAGACGACCAATACAACACAGAGACGACCAATACAACACAGAGACGACCAACACAACACAGAGACGACCAACACAACACAGAGACGACCAACACAACGCAGAGACGACCAACACAACACAGAGACAGCCAACACAACACAGAGACGACCAACACAACACAGAGACGACCAACACAACACAGAGACGACCAACACAACACAGAGACGACCAACACAACACAGAGACGACCAACACAACACAGAGACGACCAACACAACACAGAGACGACCAACACAACGCAGAGACAGCCAACACAACACAGAGACGACCAACACAACACAGAGACAGCCAACACAACACAGAGACGACCAACACAACACAGAGACGACCAACACAACACAGAGACAGCCAACACAAAGATGAAGACACATTGAGTATCCCCGGTGACAGATTGAGATCCCCTCTTCTCCCCTCTGGATTAAGACCGGAAAATAAAGGGCAATAACTTGTTTCATCTACGGATGTAAAAAAGAATGACTTTTCAAATCTAGTCTTAAAATGGATTAAGAAAAAAATGTGTTTTAATTAAAAATAAAAGCCTGCTTCACGACTGTCGTGTAAAGAATGAAGACAGACTTAAGACAGACAATAATGGTGAATGTCTATCAATTTAATATTTTACAACCATAGCCCGAATTACTAAGGAATGACTGTATCGATGAAGATTTTCATTTCTTGGCTGATTAGTTGATAAATTATCATAAAGAGTTGATGAGGGAAAAGGAGATAATAGAAATTGTCATAATGAAAACATACAGACATTAAAATAGTCTGTAAGAAAACATACATACTTTGGAAATGTCTTAAAGTTGCTATTACAGAGGATGATTTCTGATTCTAAGGGGGGATAATTGGAACGGTGGCGTAATTGGAAATGAGGCAAAACACATAAACGATTAAAGCCACCCAGTTCATGACCTCTGACCCGTTGACGCATCCACTGATTTCCTCATTCAGTGTCATGTAGGAAGGCGGACCATGACACTCGAGACGTTGACTGGAATATGACTTGAATGATTCCGTGGCCTACCCCATACAGTAAACAGCTCCATTTACATCAAACAAACAGACAAACAAACAGGTCATGGACGAACTTAGGCCTGAGGGTCAGGTACGGGCCCTTCAGGCTGTTTATCCGTCCCTCATTCGGCTTAACTCTCCGCTTTTAACATCAACGACATTAATATGCATTGGGTTATATTTATGATATTATATTTATTGTATTATATGTATTACATTATATCATATTAACACTTCATCCACCCTGCTCAGTGGCGTAGCGAGCTTAACTCGCGCCCGGGGCACAATACCTTTTTAGCGCCACCCCTCCATTCGAAAACCATATAATATTATATATAAAATATACCATTTGGCGCCCCTTTGTGAGTATCACCCGGGGCATGATGCCCCCCTGCTCCCCCCCCCAATACGCCACAGCATCTGCACTTTCTCCGGCCTTTCCGTAAAATTTTAAAGGCCCAAAGTCCCCCTGCACGTTGACCTTCCCTGTCATTGGTTGAATCTCTTGTTGTTGTTGTTTGCATGGGCGTCGCTAGGAATTTTTCCAGGGGGGGGGGCAAAAATTTTCCGGGGGGGGGGCAAATAACTTTATAACATTTTTTTTAAATGTAGGGGGGGGAGCAAATGCCCTACTCTTATATGACATTTTTTCAAAATGTGGGGGGGGGGGCGGCAGATGCCCCTCTCTTATATGACATTTTTTTCAAAATGTGGGGGGGGAGCGGCAGATGCCCCTCTCTTATATGACATTTTTCAAAATGTGGGGGGAGCCGGCAGATGCCCCTCTCTTATATGACATTTTTCAAAATGTGGGGCGGCAGATGCCCCTCTCTTATATGACATTTTTCAAAATGTGGGAGACTGACAGATGCCTCTCTTATATGACATTTTTCAAAATGTGGGGGGGGGGGCAGATGCCCCTCTCTTATATGACATTTTTTCAAAATGTGGGGGGGCAGATGCCCCTCTCTTATATGACATTTTTCAAAATGTGGGGGGGCAGATGCCCCTCTCTTATATGACATTTTTTCAAAAAGTGGGGGGGCAGGCCCCTCTCTTATATGACATTTTTCAAAATGTTGCCCCTCTCAAAATGTGGGGGGCGGCAGATGCCCCTCTCTTATATGACATTTTCAAAATGTGGGGGGGCAGATGCCCCTCTCTTATATGACATTTTTCAAAATGTGGGGGGGGGGGGCAGATGCCCCTCTCTTATATGACATTTTTCAAAATGTGGGGGAGGGCAGATGCCCCTCTCTTATGACATTTTTCAAAATGTGGGGGGGGCAGATGCCCCTCTCTTATATGACATTTTTTCAAATGTGGGGGGAGCAGATGCCCCTCTCTTATATGACATTTTCAAAATGTGGGGGAACGGCAGATGCCCCTCTCTTATATGACATTTTTCAAAATGTGGGGGGGCAGATGCCCCTCTCTTATATGACATTTTTCAAAATGACAGGGGGGGCAGATGCCCCCTCTTATATGACATTTTTCAAAATGTGGGGGGGCAGATGCCCCTCTCTTATATGACATTTTTAAATGTGGGGGGGCAGATGCCCCTCTCTTATATGACATTTTTTCAAAATGTGGGGGGGGGGACTTAGATGCCCCTCTCTCTTATATGACATTTTTCAAAATGTGGGGGGCGAGCAGATGCCCCTCTTTTATATGACATTTTTTCAAAATGTGGGGGGGGGCAGATGCCCCCCTCTCTTATATGACATTTTTCAAAATGTGGAGGGGCGATGCCCTCTCTTATATGACATTTTTTCAAAATGTGGGGGGGCGGCAGTGCCCCCTCTCTTATATGACATTTTTTCAAAATGTGGGGGGGGGGCAGATGCCCCTCTCTTATATGACATTTTTTCAAAATGTGGGGGGGCAGATGCCCCTCTTCTTATATGACATTTTTTCAAAATGTGGGGGGGCAGATGCCCCTCTCTTATATGACATTTTTTCAAAATGTGGGGGGGGGGCAGATGCCCCTCTCTTATATGACATTTTTTCAAAATGTGGGGGGGGCGGCAGATGCCCCTCTCTTATATGACATTTTTTCAAAATGTGGGGGGGGCAGATGCCCCTCTCTTATATGACATTTTTTCAAAATGTGGGGGGGGCAGATGCCCCTCTCTTATATGACATTTTTTCAAAATGTGGGGGGGGGCAGATGCCCCTCTCTTATATGACATTTTTTCAAAATGTGGGGGGGGGGGCAGATGCCCCTCTCTTATATGACATTTTTTCAAAATGTGGGGGGGGGGCAGATGCCCCTCTCTTATATGACATTTTTTCAAAATGTGGGGGGGGCAGATGCCCCGCGCTTATATGACATTTTTTCAAAATGTGGGGGGGGGGCAGATGCCCCCCTTGCCCCCCCCCCCCCCATGAATACACCCATGGTTGTTTGTCTGAAGAACCAAATGGACGCTCTGGCGATGTGAATGAGAGCCGGACAGGCATAGATTAAATGCCACGGAAATTACAAAAGGCCACTCGGTAGGCGCTGATGACAGAGACTGTTGACTTGGTGTAGCCAGAAATACACTACATGGGACATTGGACACATGTGGGAATAATGGTGCCTATTACTGTACAGTAAATATTAAATCTCCCATTAGGGCGGGCTGTTATACCCTCTATAATTATTTTATTTCTTTTAACTATTCTGCACACTATTGACCGAAGTCTCAAAATGCATCGGTCATTCATGGAGGCTGAAGAGAAGATGTCGCTAACTGGCGTATTAATCTATCCCATGCCAGGTCTGGGCAGGTGACCAAGCCTCGAAATAGTCACCGGTAGTAACAGGCAGAATCGTAAAATCTGTAACTAAAAATGGCTTGATTGACCTCATATGCAGGGCTGCCAACTCATTTCTCGAACAATGTACCCAGAAAATATATTTAAAATATCTAGATTATACTAAATTATAATGATTTTAAAAAGACTTTAATCTCATCGCTGAGTTTCGAACCCGCGCCTTGCGCCATACAGACCTGTGTTCTGATGGGTAGCCTTAACGGTCACTTGAACACCAACCAGTGACGGTGGAGAATTTTAAGACGGATAAGTGGATTTGGAAACAGCCTAAGCGCAATAATGTGTATAGGGGGATGGGGAGAGGTGGGAGAAGGAGAGAGAGAGAGAGAGAGAGAGAGAGAGAGAGAGAGAGAGAGAGAGATAGTCCTTGGAGTTTACAGGCTGTTTTAGTTTTTAAAGTACGAAGGCCTGAATTAACCTCTAATTTGATTGGTTGAAACGTTCAAAAGATTACAATCAGCAGGTCAAGTTGAATTATCTCCCCATGTTCTCTTTGATGTCTCGCAGTTATCTGCTCTTTTTTTTTTTGTAAACCGCAGGTTGGCGCACACACAAGAACACACACCAACACCCACCCCCACACCCACGGCTGATAACCGGTGATAACAATGACACAATAACAACAACAACAAATGTAATCAAAATTGAAAAGGTAAACAAAATGAAATGTAAGCGCGTGTGTCGGTGAAGGTGATATCTAGAACAGGACTGCGTTGTACGTCAAAAGTGAATTTCTTTTCTTTGCAATGAATTGTATACATGAGAAAATGCCTACATTTGACTTGTACATGTTTCTATAAGTCTTTCAACTAGCGTTTTGTATGTTGTTTATATTTACATTTTGACTTTTTTTATGCTGATTATGTTTGACTTTGTATGCTGATTATGTTTGACTTTGTATGCTGATTTTATGTAATTATGTTTGACTGTGTATGCTAATTACATGTAATTATGTATGACTTTGTATATGCTTATTATATTTGACTTCGAATTGACGATTATTGAACAGTACACTGTGATGTTCATATGTTGTTATACTTTGTTATACTTCGCATTGGGAGGGAGAACCCATAATATTTGTTTGATATTTTTTTTATATGGGACGTATTCTGTTAAGACTGGTCTTCCAGTGAGAGGAGAGAATACGACAGTGGCACCTGGATGTATGTGTGTCGTCATCTGACTTGATTCACTTCTCGGAATTCTTTGTTTTGATTTAGGTTCCAGAAGATCATTATTGTATTTAGTCTTCGATCATTCTTCACTTGGTTTCGCACTGGGTCTTGATTGGATAGTTGGGATATAAACCTCCAGAACATATTTAGTTAAAAGACAACGGTTGATGATGACACTAGTTTACACGGTATTCCCTTATTTCTTATTGTTTGTGAACACTATGAATCTGCTACATTATAAATGGATCAACATACAAAATATTAAAGTATCATGTACTGACGTGCACCTCACATTTAAGGGGCTGATCTTTGTGTGGACATTGGGCAGCGGCATAGCTGGATTACAAGGCGGGGGTACTTGGCGGGCGCATTGTGCCCATGGAGCTTAATTTGCACTCACTAACCCTAACCCTTTAATACTATTTTATGACGTCTACCATAGTATTGGGGGTGGGGGGCATTATTTTCATCTACACATGGGCCTCAAATAGACACAAGTCCGACCATGGGCAGCTACTCAAGTCTAATCCATCTTTTTTTTTATACTACCCCCCACCCAACCCCTATTTAAAAATGATCCCCATAACAACGAAGGGTGCAATAGTCTTGGCAGTTCCACAAGAACCACAAAGTGAATATGCCGCTGGAGCTCAGAGACTTATACGCTCCCCTACCCCCCCCCCCCACCCCCACGAGTCTTAATTTCGCAACCTTGTGGAACCCATACATTATTTCATTACAGAAAACTAATTTCTCTAAAATAGGAGCTCAAAGTCAAGAAAAATTAAAACAAAAAAAGAAATCAACACCAAAAAAAAATCGTCAGTAGTAACTCAGTGGCTTGGTTGACCAAGACGTACGCAGCTATTTGTGCAGGCAAGAAATAACAAAAAAGAAGTCAACAAAGTCTATGTACTTACAATCTTTGTACGGTTTTCGGTATCCCCTTCGGCACAAAGTTGAGATTCCTGAAGCTGCAGTCGACGAATCCCCTGGAGCGGCAATCGCATTCTTTGGGGCATTTCTCAGGGGCGAGGCTCCGAGAGGGCCGGACGGACAGCAAGAGCAGGAGCGCCAGGACGCACGCCGGGCGCCGGAGTGAAGAAAGGTCAAGGATAGACGCCCGGTGAGCCATGGGTCATGTGAATGAAGCGCTAGCCGGTGAACGAAAAAAAAAACAACAAATTATTTTGACGCCTCGTTGTCTAACTCTGCTGCCTCGTCCACTTCTTGCAGTAAATACGCCGAGGCGGGGGTGTGTGTGTTTCCGGGGAGACTATTCCTCAAGTCGAATTCTTCGTTTCATAAAAAGAAATGAATTATAACTTTCACAATTTCATTAATTTCCCTTTAGATATTTATAGAAATAAATCGGGAATATCCTGTCATGAATAATTACAGACTTTTTTTTTTAAGCCTTCCTTCACACTACTGTGTTAGAAATCACACAACACATACCACTTAATTTACTCCTCCGGTAACCAAAGCGAAAATGCAAAAATAATGGTAATGTTTTTTTCCCTTACGTATTTAAACAGCTGGAGGATGATGTTGCTGTATAATCCAAAAAGAAGGAAAACAACGGGATTAAGAATGCATGTGATTACAATCCAGATCACGGAGCTGACCGTTTATAATCTTTTTTGTAAAAACGGTTACAGCTACGTAACGTTAGTAGGGTGCACTTCCATCTTCATGGATTCTGTCACCGCCTTGAACAAATGGCTAGATTTGTTTTTCAGCGTGAAAATATGACATAAACAATTAGCAACACACACACACACACACACAGAAATAAAACAAGAAGAACAAAAAAAAATCAAAACAACGAAATCACATTTAGACGTAAATTAGAAGTAGGCGTATCTGTATAGCGACGTCGTTAAACGATGCGAACGCATAACTGGCGTCGTTATCGCGAGGAGGACTCCTCCAAGCAGATCATTAAATCATCGTATTACAAGGTGGACTTATCTCGGTAGAGAGAGAGAGAGAGAGAGAGAGAGAGAGGGACAGAGAGAGAGAGAGAGAGAGAGAGAGAGCCACTACACCCGAGGCCGGGTCTAGTCGTTGATAAGCGAGGACAGAAACACATTAATTTTGTTTTGATATTGGGTGACATTGGAGGATGGGACATGCATGGGGCTTAGGAGGGCGGGTTGGGGGGGGGTAAAGAAGAGGAGGAGGATGAGGAAGATGAATAACGAATATTTAAGCTGTCTACCACCGGTTTATCCGTAGCTAGGAGAGCAGAAACGTTCTTCCAGGCTTACATTTAACGACATCTTACTTCACTTCTACACCCGATATGCCGACTTAATTAATAGCCCAAGGAATGTAATGCAGATTTTATTTTTGTTCCACTGGCTTTACATTGTATTTTTTTAAATCAATCAATCAATCAATCTATCTATCTATCTATCTATCTATCTATCTATCTATCTATCTATCTATCTATCTATCTATCTATCTATCTATCTATCTATCTATCTATCTATCTATCTATCTATCTATCTATCTATCTATCTATCTATCTATCTATCTATCTATCTATCTATCTATCTATCTATCTATCTATCTATCTATCTATCTATCTATCTATCTATCTATCTATCTATCTATCTATCTATCTATCTATCTATCTAATCTATCTATCTATCTATCTATCTATCTATCTATCTATCTATCTATCTATCTATCTATCTATCTATCTATCTATCTATCTATCTAATATCTATCTATCTATCTAATATCTATCTATCTATCTATCTATCTAATATCTATCTATCTATCTAATATCTATCTATCTATCTATCTATCTAATATCTATCTATCTAATATCTATCTATCTATCTATCTAATATCTATCTATTTATATATCTAATATCTATCTATCTATCTATCTATCGGTATGTTTGTCAGATGATGGGATACTATAAAACAATCATAATGTAACTACTTCAAAACAATCTGAACACACCTTTAGATTTTAAAACAGACACACAAACAAACACACAAACTACTATGACAAACAAAAGTTGATAAATAAATAAAAACAAATTTAACGTGACGGTCAACAAATCACACTATAACACAACACGAATTTCTTTAAACATGTGTCGTCCTTCTAACACATACTTCAGTAGTGAACATATTATTTCACTGTTCAAATTGTGTTCACCGAAAAAGTTGATTTAAAAAACAACAACAAATTAGAAAAAACACAATATAAGAACAAAAAAAAAAACAAAGAAAAACCCAACTCTTTCACTAATTGCATTCACTACCATATATCCATATTTGACTTAGTATTCAAATATCCAAGAATGAATAATTTTCTTTTTTATGCAGTAAAACACCAAAAAAAAAAAAAGAATCGCCAGAACAATTACACCACACACTTTTAGAAATAGGTTTAATTTTATACTAGGTAGCAATCACACTGAATGAATTCTTCTAAACTTTCTTCTCGTCCACTCAAAGAAATCCATGAGAATAAAAACAGCAATATATATATATATATATATATCCCCCCGAGCTCTTGACGAAAATCTTAAATAATAAACTCTGATCGCTTGGTCCGAACGGTCTGTATCCTCTCTCTCTCTCTCTTTCTCTCTCTCTCTCTCTCTCTCTCTCTCTCGCTGTCTTTCTCGTGTGGTTCCCTCGCCTAAGCCACAGTGTGTGAGAGAAGAAGAAGGGAAAAAAGCCATGCGCAACGTTCCATAGACATTAGACGTAAGGTGTGAATGAGAATAAAGGGGGAGAGAATGAGTCGCAAAAGAAGTTAGCTCCCCCTTGATGGGACGCTACTAAGCAAAGCGAACTAAGGCTTTCTCTTCCTGCGGTCTGCCCCTTCCAAATTTAAACACAGATTTTTTTTTTGAGGTAGGAGTTGTGGCGGAGAGAAGTGAGGGGCGTAAGGGGCAGAAAGGGGAAGGACCAACGATGACCCCCACCCCATGGGCGGCGCTCTGGTAAAATAATAAATATATATATATACATATATTAATAATTTTCTTTCATCATCTTTATTATTATTTACGCCCAGTTTATTTCGGTTAAACTTTGTGTGGATACGAGTTTTTCAGTCAGTTTGTAGGAGGGGTTGGCGAGGCAGTGCTTGTCCAGGGTTCGAAACCTTTTTACGTTTTTTTTTTTTAGCGCTGCAGCCTTGTTGTGGGAGGACATGTAGTAGGCTATGGTTTTTATTTCAAACCGACACTGGATCTTGTGGATGGGAACAGTGCCGCACCTAGGGGATTTGGGGGCCGGGGGGGGGGATTGGCCTATTTGGGGGACCCCTGCATTTTGACATTCCACACCATGACATGAGATAATGTAATTAATGGGTTAAATTTAATGTAAAAAAAAAATTAGAGGCCCCCCCGTCAAGCTGGGGCCCAGAGGACTATCGAATTTGGACCCTCTTCCCCCTCCAACCCTAGGTACGCCTCTGGATGGGGAATTGTGTGTATGTATGTGTGATGATGGGTAGGGGGTTGTGGCTGTGGGAAAACAATCAACATGATGGATATCTCACTTTTGAAAAACAAATATACGATTATTGATCTATTGTTTGTGGTGGTGGGAGCAACACGGGTAAAGGAACATTTTACTAGTGACCACAACCATGCACCGGAAAATTTGTTGTGTCGGAATTTGCGTCCGATTCGGATGGGTCAAACCATTGTCGCCCGATTCATCAACAGATTCTTTTGACATCGAGTCCGCAAATATTATTGTTATTATTTTTTTTTTAAACAAAAACGTTTTTGAGTGAGTTAACTAACATCCGTCTGTGTGATTGGGTTTTAAAACTGTCGTTTGGTGATTTTGTCTGCACGTGTTGGCATTTCTTTGTTTATTTTATGTGTCCGTGTGTGTGTGTGTGTGTGTGTTTGTCTGTGTGTGTTTGTATCTATATGTGTTTGTTTCATTGCATGTTCCTATCTAACCATGTTTATTATACACATATAAATTTGTGTCGGTTTGTGTTTTTGTCTGTGTGTGTTCGTATCTGTATGTGTTTGTTTCATTGCGTGTTCCTATCTAACCATGTTTATTATACACATATACATTTGTGTCGGTTTGTGTTTTTGTCTTTCTGTGGTTATTTTTTTCCAAATATACCTGCTGGTTTTATTTTCTCTTCAGGCTAGTGGTCTCATCTACATATGTCCCGATGACAGAGTTTATTTGTCGGTCTGCCTCTGTTTAAGCTACCGGAAATACGAGTGTGCGTGTGTGTGAAAATAGCTCAATATTGTGAGGTGAGATTTAGGAGATTTCCCTGACAGCATTAATGTTCAGTTGAATTGGTTAATTATATGAAGACACATCAGTACAAAAAAAAAACAATAATAACTGCCGCACTAGAATACTCAAAGGTAGCAGCAGTGCCGTCACTTGGAAGGGGCGGATGGGGCGTTACGCCATGGGCGGCACCTAATTTTCCGAAAGCGAGGGGTGGCATTTACACCACTTTAGTTAGTATTTGTCTTTTGGCACGGGAATAGGGTCGGCAATTTTTTTTTACAGTGCTGCTTGAGGTTCACTAATGCTAGCTCCGACACTGAGTAGCAGCTTACAAATGTTCTGCGCATGTCTTCGATGCATAGACAGCGGACGATTGATATACATGAGCTTTCACATAACCTATATAAAACATCGAGCAAAGGGAGAAAATCCCTTCCCTTTTGTTTTTATCGATGTTTGTATTATGTCCCTTGAACTGCTGGTATATCATCGAAGATATAAATACAGTTACAGTTTTAACTTCATTTTATTTGGAATGTATAAATACAGTTACAGTTTTAACTTCATTTTATTTGGAATGTATAAATACAGTTACAGTTTTAACTTCATTTTATTTGGAATGTATAAATACAGTTACAGTTTCAAATTCTGCGATGATTGTTAATTGAAAGAGTTTTGTGCAGAACACTAAATAATATCTTTGTTTGATTGACTTTTTACTTGTAACATTGTCTCTGGAAAGAAAGCATACAAGTCAGGGAAGGATACAATTCAGGGAAGGATACAAGTCAGAGAAGGATACAAGTCAGGTAATGATACAAGTCAGGTAAGGATACAAGTCAGGGAAGGATACAAGTCAGGGAAGGATACAAGTCAGGGAAGGATACAAGTCAAGGATGGATACAAGTCAGGTAATGATACAAGTCAGGGAAGGATACAAGTCAGGTAATGATACAAGTCAGGTAATGATACAAGTCAGGGAAGGATACAAGTCAGGGGATGATACAAGTTAGGGAATGATACGTCAGGAAATGATACAAGTCAGGGAAGGATACAAGTCAGGGAAGGATACAAGTCTTTTGATCTCACCCAGAACTCGCAGTCACTTTAGAGGAAAAAAATTACAGCGCTTGTTTTCCATGATTTTTTCAAATAAATGTTTCTCCCCCTCCCCCCAGCCTACAACAACAGTCGCTGCGGAATCAATCGAGGCACCATGGAGCTCTCGTCCTAAGCGTCACACCGAGTGACTCAAAGGTGGGCAGAATGGGCGTAAAGGGGCGTCTCACAGACTAGACACCTGCTAGACTTTACAAAGAAACCAAAATAAAAAGTCTTTAAAAAAAAAAAAGCAAACCATTTTTTCTAAAAACAAATAAATAAATAAAAAAAACAATAAGAATAAAATTGTTGAATGTTTGAATATTACATTGGTGATTACAAACTCACCACTAATGTAATATTTATTTAATCGATTTAAGAAAATGCGTCTTAAGTCTTTACTATTACTGCTACGTGATTTTGTCAACGGCATGTTTCTAGATTTTTTTATGTGCAATCACACAAGTCAGGCATAGAAGTTTGGAAGATTTAGTAGATTTTGGAAGATTTAGTAGATTTTGGAAGATTTAGTAGATTTTGGAAGATTTAGTAGATTTTGGGAAGATTTAGTAGATTTTGGAAGATTTAGTAGATTTATCATCAGTTCTGTGATTTTCTGTTTGTGCGAAGTTCAGAAGAAGTGTGCTCAATTTATTACTCATATCGCTCGCTTACAGTTAACGTATATATTAGTAAACTGACGAACTTACATGAAACGCCCTATGTCAAACCTCCAGTTTGTCTGTTCGTGAGTCCTGGTAAAAAAATAGTTCATTTGTAATAAAAGGAAATTCCCATTCATAGTAAAGGATAATTGAATGTTGTTGCGAAAAGAAATTAGTGACTGAACGGGTTAGAAAATGTATTGGGTCTACAATTGCCATACTAAAGCAGCATATTTATATGCAAAGTACCAACACACCAGTTAAGATTAAAGGAAGGGATATTTTTAGTCTCGTGTCAACTAATGACGCTCTGTTTGTCGACTGTGGCACGCGTGCCATAGATAGGTTCGCCACCACTTTACTCTAATACACTGTGTTTTGAACACTTTGGTTAGTTTGTGATTTCTTTAATGATTTGATAATTATTGCACCAAATTTCACCTGGAAAAATTTCATGGTTCTCACCTAGGAACGAACCCAGGACTCTCAAGGTCGACAGTCGGGTATCTACACAACTCGGCCATCCTTCCCACAAAGGTAACTGAGAGACATAATCGAATGTTCCCGTTTTACAAATGCTGAACATATCACTGTAGGTTTGCGATAATTTCTGTCTGCTTTAGCTGGCTACAAAACTAGTTACCTATAATGGCCTGTGTGTAGTGTGGGAGGGGGAATTCCGTTTACATTGGCCTGACACACAAAAGACTATAACCAAATAAAATATTTCAAAGTTATCTGTTTCTCTCTTGAGCTCTCGAACTTGGGATTGGTGATCCAGTTGATGGTGGCGAATAAAAAAGAAGTCGATCGATGTGAATCTGGATGAGTACTTCTTGAGCTGGTTGGAGGGTTATGGTGGTGTTAATAGTGAGGGGAGACAAATGATGGTCAGGTGACGTATACACTGTTTGGTAAATAGGCCTCGTCTGCAAAAAAAAAAGGTAAAGAGTGCTTCAAATGAGTTCTGTGTTGTTGGGGTAAAATATTGAGTTTAGACTGTCATAAAATAAAAAATTTAGTAAAGTAGTTTTACAAAGCTATATACAAGTCAATAATACAGTGTTGTTTTAGTCCCAGAATACTATTTAGTTTCAGTTTTTATTTCTGTTTTTTCTGTAATAATTGGCAGTTTTCGTCTAGCTTTAAATCTCTGCTGCTAATTTTAGTTTTAGTTTTAGTTCTCGTTGACGAAAATTCAACATTTTCGTTAACGAAGGTTTTAGTTTTAGCTTCGTCGACGAAAACAACACTACCATACACGATTATATCAACTTCTATGATATCCGTCGTTAGGGTAGTGGGCGATTTTTTTCAACACGTCATTATTAAAATTCCAGACACGTTTGAGCTTTGGTGAGCAGTGTAAGTCCCATGATTTTATCGATAACCGCCCAAAAAGTCAAAATTGACTCTTTTTTTTTAAATTCTATTTTATGCGCATGTCTTTTTTCATATTTACTTAATATAAAATATTTAAGCCGCCAAACCAGCCAAATTACGCCGATTTCCTAAAATTACAGCCCAAACGGTTTACCGATTTGGCAACACTGTTCGTTAGGGTTAAACAATGTACATCCAACAAGACGGAGTGGTTTGAA
Organism: Bulinus truncatus; assembly: GCA_021962125.1. Lineage (NCBI taxonomy): Eukaryota > Metazoa > Mollusca > Gastropoda > Planorbidae > Bulinus > Bulinus truncatus. The sequence continues at coordinate 16,500,549 of JAGDYQ010000002.1, forward strand.
CGTATTCTATACAACTTCTAAACTGACGGTGGCCACATGTAACACTTACAGCCACATGTAACGCCTACAGCCATATGTAACACCTACATCCACATGTAACGCCTACAGCCACCATGTAACACCTACCCACAGCCATGTAACTCCTACAGCCACTTGTATCTCCTACTGCCACATGTAACTCCTACAGCCACATGTATCACCTAATCCACAAGTAACACCTACAGCCACATGTGGCTAATTGGTGAGCTTAGTGCGGCTCCCATCGAGTCATTTCTTTAAATATAAGTTCATTTCTAATTCTTGTTCAGTGGAACATGGAAGAATTAACTGGGAAAAGATAAGACAACAACAACAACCGGAAACCGGCTCTCGTTGACCTCATGCTTGATGACCCTTGACCTGTACCACATCAATACCGTGTAACCTCAACTGAACCTGGTTTTTTTTTTTGTATTAACAAAATGTTGATAGTTTAATAGTCTCAGAATGCGTGCATTCGATCTTTTTATTCAGCTAGTCCACTGTTTTCGATGTGAACGTTTGCTGAGATGTTACACATACTAGCGAAACGTCTTATCTGCATTATCCGCACTTACTGTTGCAAATGTAGGTGAAGAAGGTTGGGAAGGGTCACGTGTGAGTACTCTCGTGCTCACAAACATACTCACTTGCAGTAGGAATGAACTACATGGCATTCAAAGTTAAACATCGTTGACCCGACCTCTCTCCCCCCACCCTCCTGGCTCGACTAATATTTTCTCTTGGTCTGATGGAGGCGACGTTCTTTCAGGTGTGTGCCAAATTCGGGTATCTGGCATATGGGCAACAGTTACTGTGGCATTGAACGTCCCGTGGTCTCTCCTCCGTGACCCAGCCATATATCAGCCATCAAACATTCTCTGCCCCCGGTGTTGAGATGAAATAAAGAGAAAAAAATGTTGCATTTTTGACACGTTTTTTTTTTTTAAATGGAGTAGATAAATATCACACGCACCTTTACAGCGCCTCTTGAGGACCCATATAGCTTCCGCTCTCGACGATCTTGAATTTTTAATGAGCTTCATTTGCATACTTGATATGTTGCGAGAGGTAGAGAGTGATGGTTGTAGAGGTTTAGTCTCAATGGGACTGATGTGAAAGTTGAGGAGGAGTGGTGGGGGGGGGGTTGGAGGGAGGGGAGGAAGAGGGAGTCCAGTGAAGATTGGGTTGTAAAAGAGGGTGAAACATCTAAGTGCGATAATAGAGGTGTACTTACACGGGTGTTTTTGAGTGGGGAGGGGGGTTGTTGGAGAGGAGTCAGGCTGGGTGATAGGGGGAATGGGTGCATGACGGTTGATTGACCCGTACGGGAAAGTTGGGGGGGGGGGGAGGGGGCGCACTGATACAGCTATGGAAAGCTTTAGGTTCTACAAGTAGATCGCAAGCCAATCAACTTGGGTCAAGACAGTGTGGGCCATACTCGAGTTATGGTACTTTAGGTGAAGGGCTGAATAGCTCGGTTGGTCGTGGTGTAGGGGGGAGTGGGCAGGTGAGGATTGGGATAAAAACGGTAGTCAGGGTTGGAGGGTGGGGGGTGTGGGGGCAAAAAGAGGTGTTAAGGTGAGAGTGTGTGTAGTGTGCGTGTATGTGTGACTCTGACTTTCTAGGAAAAAATAAAAAAGTGACAATGACTGACTGCAAATGACCATAAGAAAAAAATTGTCTATTCATCTGATTCATCTATCCATTCATCTATTCATTCATCTATCTATCTATCTATCTATCTATTCCATCTATCTATCTATCTATCTATCTATCTATCTATCTATCTATCTATCTATCTATTCATATCTATCTATCTATCTATCTATCTATCTATTCATCTATCTATCTATCTATCTATCTATCTATCTATCTATCTATCTATCTATCTATCTATCTATCTATCTATCTATCTATCTATACAAACATACAAAAACAAACAAACAAACAAACATACATACACACACACATACATACATACATACACACACACATACATACACACATACATACACACACACACATACATACACACACATACATATATAAATACATATATACATGTACATAAACAAACACACATACATACATACACATACACATACATACACACATACATACATACACAAATAC
>JAGDYQ010000002.1:16503202-16575702 GCA_021962125.1 Bulinus truncatus
AGTCACTAGATTACTACCGTACATAGTTCAATGACTTTCAGTTGGGGGGGGGGCACCTCAGTGTCCACCAACCCAGTGACTATATACCGTAAAACGAGACGCACGACAGAGATGGGGAGTCGCGAGGGGGGTGCTGAGTGCGGCGAAGTCTCAAGATGAAAGGCAGTAAAGCGGCCTAGTCCATTCACTTATCAGGTGAGAGAAATCAAGTAATTCTAGAGCTCTGTTACTGGAAGATCAAGAAAAAAAAAAACGGGCGAGGCGAAGCAGTGAAAAAAATAAAATAGTAATTTTCTGCGTAAACCTTCCCCCGCACATACACACACACAGACACACACACACACAGGCACATACACTTCTCTTACAATCACAAATACACACACACAAACACACACAAACGCAGTCTTTAACTTCACTCCCCTCTCTCTCTCTCTTTCTCCCTTTTTCCTGAATTCCACCCTCAAAACCAATTGTTTGTTATCTCTCTTGACTGAAATTGTAAACGTTGGCAGCTATCAAACCGGAACACACAAAAAAAAAAAAGTATGGCTGAACTTGAAACGTAAAGACAGGGGAAATAACTGCGTCCGTTTATATACAGTTGACAACTCAAAGGATGGGAAGATTGGGAAAAAAATAAAACAAGTAGCGGACTGTGTTTGATAACATCCTGGAATTACAGTGGATTCCGCTTAATTGGGACACCGCTTAGTTGGGGCAGCCGCTTATTTGGGACAAATCTCAAAGAAACCAAACCAAGAAGCCGATAGTAAATTTGTATGTTTAATTGGGACAGCCTCTTAATTAGAACAAAAAGCCTCGGTCCCGATGTGTCCCAATTAAGTGAAATCGACTGTATTTCTTTTTTTCAAACCGTTGTTTTAGAAATGAGCTACATATTAAAGGAAACATTTTTTTTTATTTTTTTTTTTTATTTTAATGAATACTGTCTTCGTTACTATTAGCAGTGTGTCCTATATCTAGTTCAACAGTTCTCCGATTTATTTAATCTAAATATATCTGTAAGACCCATCTGATATCAATTTCAATCATAACTCAATGTAAATCTTGTGTCACTGTATATTATTTTGTAATTACTCTGACCCAGTGTTGCCAGACCTGGTTTCCCCCCCCGCCCAATTTCGGTGGCGTTTTTTCGGGCATCAGCTGCACAGATTTAACACTCCTGGATGCGCGTGCAGCTCAGTCATTGTCTTCAAGTTGTGCCTTGTTCAGTGAGTGGGCAATCTCACTTATAACCCATTTACTCACAGTCTCCATCACTTCCGTGTTTGGAAGCTATGCCGCCTAAACCTCCCAACCCCCCACCCCTGCCATAACCCTATAGTGCCTTCCGCAGCGAGCATCGTCTTTCGCAGTGCTGCCATCTTCGCTACATGGAAGTCTCAAAGAGCACATCTTCTCCCCCTTCCCTAGCCCCCCCCCCCCCCCCCCCCCCTTACCCTCCTCCGTTTTTTTTTTCGCTCCTCACCTCGCGTGAGCACATTAAACTTTCCTTTGCCTGCGAATATCAAAACAAACGCGACAGCTTGAGAGCATCTCCGCGGGGTCATCAAGATTGATTAGTCGACAAAGTCCGGTAAAAATGGGGAAAGGGGTGGGTGTGTGTGTGGGGGGGGGGGCTGCTGACCTCCATATTGACCATCTGCCTACGTGAGAGAAACGAAGCGATTCCTTGAGAAAAAGAAATGAGCGAGCCGTTTGTAGTCCTCTCTCAACCCTCCCACCCCCCTCCCTACCTCCCCAAACACCAACATCACCAACACCAACACCTTCCTCCAACTAAAGATAAAAAATGGGGTGGGGTGGGGGGTTACTCTCTTCCTGTCTTCTTTCCTTTTATTATCTTTCAATCTTTCAAAGTCTGGCATCGCCCGTGACCCTTGACTGATGACATCGTCCGTGACCCCTGACTGATGACTCCTACGGATCTGCGTTACGCGAGACGGAGAGAACAGCTGAGAGGAGGGGGGTCGGGGGTGGGGGTGGGGGTGGGGGGTATCGTGCATTAAAAAAAACCCACAAAAAGTAACAACTACAAAATAAAATAACAACAACAACAGCAACAACAGCAACAGCAGCTCCAGAACCTTCATGATGAGAACCACTCCAAACAAAAACAAAACTTTCATCTTTTTTTTTTTACACCCTCATTTCACCCTCCCCTTCCTCCTCAACACTATTGTCTTTCCTCCTCTCTCTCTCTCTCTCTCTCTCTCTCTCTCTCTCTCTCTCTCTCTCTCTCTCTCTTTCCCCTCATCTGATTTTCTAGCTGGTCCAGGTGGGGGGCTACCCACCTACATGCGCGTTCAGGCTCACGGGGGTAAGGTGTCACATGCGTGCAAGCACTCACACGCCCCCTGCAGTAAAAACAAGACATGGTCTCAAGGTATGTATTTTTCCTCTGTCTCTTCGACTTTTTTACGTTTTATTTCTACCTGGATGTAGAAATTCCCTCTTCACGTAATGGTTTATCCAGGTGTGTCTTAACTCCTTCCTTACTTCCCTCCCTCCCTCCCCACTAGCACCACGTAAGGCTTGAGCAGTTGAGCTTGCGTTTAACCTTGTGAGTGAGCTGGTGAGATCTTACACTGATATCGATGGAACATTATTTCACTCGCCTAGGTCAGGGGTCGGCAACCTGCGGCTCGTGAGGCGCCTGTGGCTCTTTCGATGTCAAATGGCGGCCTAATCAAATACCATAAAATTGAAACAAAAATTTTTAGTGGCTCTTAAAAAAATGAGTAAAATGCAAATTATAACTTTTGGCTCTTCTGTCTCAAAAGGTTACCGACCCCTAGCCTAGGTAGTTATTGGGCATTTTTTTTATGTATTGCTTTGAAATGTGTAGATTAATGTATTTGATGGAGAGAATGAGACATGGTCAAACTACTGAGAAAAAGAGAGGTTAGGGGGGGGGGCGGGGCGGGAGGGAGTGAGGGAGGGAGACAATTAGAGAAAAAAATAGAAATAAATAAACTGAGAGAAAGAAGAGAGAAATAGATGAGTAAATGAAAGGGAGAATTATAAAAATAAGCCATGGAAATAATAATAACAACAACAACCGGGGAATGAAAGAGAGATGAAAGATCAAGAGAGGAGGATGAGGAGAGAGAAAGAATGAATGACGACATGGTTTGTCGAGGGACTCACAAGTGGAGAGGGTTAAAGGTGTGCAGAGATGAGAAAATGTATTATAATAGTGACGAGGTGTTGACGTCATGATTGAAGAAAAATAAGATTGCACAGGCCTTGTCGTTGTGTTGGTTCGGGTGGGTCGATGGTAAATGTGAGATACGGAGTACTGGTCATTTCGGGTACATGGAAGGGGCGGCGGGGGTGGGGGAGGGGCGTTTAGTTATGATGGTTTGGGCTGATGGTTTTGATAAAAAGGAAAAAAAGGGAGGTTGTGGTGTTAGTTATCGGGGAGGTGGAGGGGGGGAGGTCAGAGCTAAAGGCAACAACCACCTCGTGAGTAGTCGTTTGTATCTGCACCCCCCTCCCTTCCTCCTCCTTCCGCCGTTTCTCCGGGGCTCAAAACTGCCGTTTGTGTATGTGTGAGTTTTTCACTGGAAAATGAGAGAGAGAGAGGGGGGGAGAGAGAGGGAGAGAGAGGGGGGAGAGAGAGGGGGAGAGAGAGGGGGAGAGAGAGGGAGAGAGAGAGAGAGGGGGGGTGATCCGTGAATGTAATAAAAGTTGCATGGGGGGAGGACAGGGGTGGCTTGAGGGGATGCGGGTGTGTGGCGGGAGGGGGAGGGGGGTCGTATACCAGGTAAAGTGTGAATGTTCTAAATGTGAAGTGAACTTTCCCATCTAGAGTTACTCATTATATTTATTGGCTGGCTAATTGATTAATAACAAAGGTTTTTGAAATACGCTCGAATCCACATAAACGTTTTTCGTTTCAATACGTAGGAGACAAGAAAATATGGAGTGGAGGGGGTTGGTGGAAGGGGGGGGGGGCTGGAGGTAGAAGTGTTAGGTGAAAGGTCACGTGAGCAGGTATCTAGGCTCACACGAACGAGTTTCAATTTTTTTTTTTTTTTAAATTACACAGAGAGTGATGGATGAATGGTGGATAGGTATGACAACCTGTGGGTGTATCAGACAATCATTGAAATACCCAGGATGTGTCATTAATGTCATCGTCAATTAATGTTAATTGAAGGGAAGAAAACTATTACGAATGCAATAAACCATAAAACGAGGTTGTTGTTTTTTTTGTTTTTTTTTTTAAATTCTGACATTTTCATTTGTTGATATAATGAGCGATTAACAAAGTATTCATAGACAGACAAACGGACAGATAGACAGACAGATAGATAGAGAGACAGACAGACATGCATATAGATAGATAGATAGATAGAGATAGATAGATAGATAGATAGATAGATAGATAGATAGATAGATAGATAGATAGATAGATAGATAGATAGATAGATAGATAGATAGATAGATAGATAGATAGATAGATAGATAGATAGATAGATAGATAGATAGATAGATAGATAGATAGATAGATTAAGCGGCCCTACATTATTCTATCTTTGCGAAAAAAAAAGTTAACAAGTTTCATTTCCTTTAAAAAAAAAAAGCCATTTTTCTTACTTATTTCGTTCTGTTTGTCACCACCAAGAACCCCAAAACCCTCCACCTTGTTACGGACCTTGTCTCCTTATGCCATACCACCATACCACCATACCACCTCTTAAAGCTAAAGGCACAAAAGAACATATCAGACCAACCCACAAATCCGTTGGGAATTCTGGAATCGACAACGTAGTATTGACACAGCTAATCGTCTGCTTCGGGTTCAAATTTTAGAGAAAAGAAAAAGCCAATGGATAAAGGAGGGGGGGGAGGGGGAAGGAGAAACGGTGGGGAAAAGGAGGGAAGGGAATGTAAGGGGAGGGGAGAGGAGAGAAAGCGGGAACAACGTAAAACAAGGGCAGAGAACTATCTGTGACCAGTGTATTTTTCCCATGATGTCCCTTCAAGACTGTTGATATTGCATATATTTCTTGTATTTTAATATTCAATATTTTCTCATGTAGTGTCAGGGTGGATGGGTTCGTGTTTGTGTCGATGTATGTGTGTGTGTTTGTGTGTGTGCGTGTGTGTGTGTATTATATTTGAAACGTCTTGGGTGGTCTCCCGCCTCTCCCCTTTAAAATAAAAAATAATTTCACTGCAACTTTTCCCTCTTGTTGCTATTCCCGCTCCCTCTTCTATGTGGAGTATTTCTTTCTCTATTCTTTCTTCCTCCGATGTTGTCTTTCTTTAATTCGTATTTATGTTTGTCTGTGTGTTTGTCCTTGTGATTAAGTTCGAATTAATCTTTTCATGGGAACAAAAAAAAAAACACGGGATTAAGAGACTATGGATTAAGAAGAGAGTACTGAGAAATTTATTTTTTTTTTTAAATTGGTCTTTGGGTGGCCAATCCCCTATGGAGGAAAATTAGAATAATCTTGTAACTTTTCGTTTCAAGATATGGGTAGAAACAAAAAATGAGGGTGTAACAGTGAAATTTGAAAGCCTTGCTCCCAGGGCGTTCAGTTGTTTTGTTCTTTTTTTTCCGACCCTGGTTGGTTACCTTTTTGATCTTAGAAAGGACAAAACACGATTAACAGGAAGTTGGTAGAAAATGTTGCAGACGACATTTCGACCTAATCGTTTGTCGCCCCGAAACCTCCGAGATGAATAATAATGTTGTTACCTTTCAAATTGCTTGCATACTTTTATCACGTGACTGTTTAAACAAAAATTCATTTTGAGTAGACTCCAGTAGCCTGTTGAAAAAAACTGGCCAATCACAATAATAACAACATGTATTGAATTTGAATATATAAGGAAACACAGCTAAAACATTTCTTTCAATGTTAATGTGCAGATCTTGTAAACTTTTGATTTTTACTGAGTATCTGTTTGCTTTTGGCTAAGTATCTGTTTACTTTTATCTAAGTATCTGTTTACTTTTATATAAGTATCTGTTTACTTTTATATAAGTATCTGTTTACTTTTATATAAGTATCTGTTTACTTTTATATAAGTATCTGTTAATTTTATTAGAGTATCTATGTGCTTATTTTAATGTTCAGATTTTATCCTAAACATTTCACTTTGCATATTAATGGCTCACGATCTAGCCACCGCCACCCTCCCCTAATAGGGCCCCATATACATACTGCTATACTTGTGGCTTTAATTTGCATATCTGATGTCATTACTGAGGGGGTCTCCGTGTTTTGTCTTCACCTGGAAGCCCCAACCCAGCGGTTCTAAACCTTTTTTTTTTCGCGATTTACCCTAAAGGGTTGGGAAAAGTATCTCCACGGGCCCCCCTCTCACGCGAAAGTTCAAGAATGAATGCACTTGAGTCTCAAAATGTAATTTGCTTCTCTTTGCGATACTTGGCCTCGCGGGCAGCCGATGTGTCACGCAGGAAACTGGCGGCCCTCTTCAAACTATTGGTTGGTTTAAAATCGACGAAAAAGAAATAGTCGCTGCGTGCCCCTGCATAGCCATTTCCGTGACCTTGGTGTACGCGTAACATCGGTTGAGACCAACAGCCCCCCCCCAACAGCCGCCCAAACCGACCTTAATCCTCTTCGGTTTTCGTCGCTTGTCATTGTTATGTCACTTCCGTTTATCTATACATCGGTTATCTCATGTCACATCATTAAAGTTGAATGTTTTTTTTTTTTTGTTTTTCTTTTAAAACGGAGACGGTTGCTGCTCCATTGACAACTTGGAGAAAACAAACAATCAGTGCATGTGAACTCAGCGTGTACTAAATGTAAATAAACAGACGGGTTATGTAAAGTACATCCGACTAATGCATTGTATATTTCGTTCTCAATTCAGAAATGAAGAGTTCATCATCTACACAAAACTGTTTGCTTTTAACTCATTTCCCGCGCTTTTTTTTTTAAACGGGCTCGTCCTTAAAACGCAAGAGAATAAACGGATGCTCACATTAACCGAATTGTGCATTATCTGAAAACACAAGCGCACTCATAAAGACACAAACTTTTATTGTGCACCGATGTTTATCTTAATGAATGAATTATTTTAAAGGAAGTGAAGTGGTATCGCTAGTATGGGGTTTTTTTTGTTGCTTTTATTTTTAACACTTGGGTTAGAGGCTAATCAGTCATCTTCGATGAATATCAACTGTTTGCTCGCGCGTCAGTGACAGCTCGTCTGTTTACAAATCAATATATTGTAGGATCATAATTTTTTTTTTTGGTTTCAAAGTGCAAAAAAACAAAGCCACACGATGGAGGGAGGGGGAGGGTGAGGGGGGGGGAAGAGAATCAACAAAGTACATTTAAGTAATTTTGTTTATCTCAGAGGCGTTTTAATTTGGGTTGGGGCCCCCCCAGGTGTAGATAAAAATGTCGAGTCTTCTAATAGAGAGAATAAGGGGGGGGGGGAGAGTACTAATAATGTTGGCCTAAAAAATTGGGTTTTGGCGGCGTGATTTAGAAGTCCGTTGGGGGTGGGGGGGGCAAGGGCGTGCGCTCCATTAAATCCGCCCCTGGTCTGATCTGTTAAATTAATTAGACGTCATTCGCAGTAATCTGAAAGGACGGGGGTGGGAGCAATGCCATTAGTAAGAATTGTGTGAAATACAGCACTAAGTCCAGACAGCACTGATCTGTCAGTTTCAACTGTAATGAGTAACGCAGGTGTCATTAGATGTGCTGGGGTCGTTCTTATGAATCGACATACTGGGTCCCACTCTGGTAATGGGCCCCATTTCTGGTAATGGGCCCCCAGTCTGCTAATGGGCCCCCACTCTGTTAATGGGTCCAACTCTGCTAATGTGCCCCCACTCTGGTAATGGGCCCCCACTCAGCTAATGGGCCCCCACTCTGTTAATGGGCCCCCCACTCTAGTACTAAATCCTTACACATTGATGCTAAGTTTACCCCCTAGTTGTACCTATTCAAAATGCACCACAAATATCTACGGACTTCTCTGTATAGCCCCCTTCCCCTTAAAGATTCCAGATTTGCTCTGGGCCAGTCACATATATTAAAGTTTCCAATAACTATGTAGTCCAATCACAACCGTAGCTAGTTATTATGGCGCCCTGGGCGAGTTACATTTTTTTCGGCGCCCACCTACCAATCTGAAAAAGTGCAAAAAAAAAGCATTAAACTGTACTCTTTCGACGCCCTTTCCTAGTTCTGCGCCTTGTACGGCCGTACAACCTGCAGCGCCCGCAGCGCCCTTCTTACGCCACGGAGTCTCATATTCTCACTGTATATAATTATCACACAATAGCTCTTACGTAGATATCTTGGTGTTATTATCGATTGTATTATCTATGCCATCGAAATAAATAAAATCATTTCCATGTTGACTCCAATGGAGAAATGAAGTGATAACATACCCAGATGTATCTTTGATTACATGCGACATCAATTTATTGAGTTGGGGGTGGGGGGGAAAGGGGAGGGGGGGGAGTGGGCTGACCCTTCCCTGGTTAACTTACTGACCGTCATGAGAGACTGGTACCAGACCGGAAACTTTGACTGGGCGTGGCGTTAACTGGAAACATGCCGGCTAGGCACATCTCCCGCACACACACACACACACAAAAGGAAATATTTTTGATTCACCAGGCAGACTCTACACTTTCGTTTTCTTGATCTTTCTCCTCCTAACTCTTTCTCTCTTTCCCTCTCTTTCTCTCATTCCCGCATACACATATTCCCTCTTAAGAAATCAAAGTAGCCGGAAAGTAACTGATATGAGCATGAACACAAGATGTCACTTTGGCCAGATGGACATTTGACCGCCGCGCTACAATGCCAGTCAATAGAATTTGATACCTAAACCAAAAAAAAAAAAACGTTTCCCCTTTTTTTTCCTGAGCACTAGGTGTAGGAGAGGGGAGGTGGGGGGAGAGGGAGAACCCTGGGGGGGGGGGGGGAGAAGGAGGGTGGGGTTAATAGATCTCATTATAAGCCCCGACGTCCGTCTCACTGTCCAAATAGTAGTCGCAAAAACGGCCTACTAAATTCATTGCTACTATTGAGGTCAGTGTCAAACGTCTAGTTGTCCATGGGTCTCTCGGCTTTTATTTTTTTTTTTTGTATGTGTGCATTATTTGTGTGTGTGTGGGGGGGGGAGGGTTAAGAGCTGTGAGTAGATTATAACATATCTAAAAACAATATTAATCATGTATTAATATGAAATAATGTGCTTGAGTCCATGGATATGGTGCACAAATACATGCTAACTTTTTTTGTATAGTTTTACATTATTGTTTTCTGGACCTAACTGTTTGGATTAATATTATAGTCTACACTACACGACGGCGTTTATCAATATGTTGAGATGTTATTAATATTACTTTATATATAAATAGTAATATTTTTTTATTTGTATTTCAGAGATCTCCAAGGTAATAATTTAACAGTAATAAGAAAAACGGACTTACATGGCTTCAGCAATTTACGTATTTTGTGAGTATCGGTCAATTATCACGATCTCTCTCTCTCTCTCTCTCTCTCTCTCCCTCTTTCAGTCTCTCTCTCTCTCTCTATATATATATATATATATATATATATTTCTCTGTCTCTCTCTCTTTATTACTCTCTCTCTCTCTCTCTATCTCTCTCTCTCTCTCTCTCTCTCTCTCTCTCTCTCTCTCTCACAGATACTCCCAATTGATTTCAACATTAGTAAATTACGCACATTGATTTTGTTGTTTGTTTGTTGTGAGTGTGTGCGTGTGTGTGTGTGTGTGTGTGTGAGAGAGAGAGAGAGAGAGAGAGAGAGAGAGAGAAGAGAGGGTGGTGGGGACTTCATTTATTGTCATTACTCTTGGATTTTTATGTGTTCAAACTATGGGGTACATGGATCACACAGTCCTTTTAATGTGATGTCGATAGTAAAAGTATTAGTTGTTATGATGGTGGGGGGGGGGGGGGGCTATCACCGAGATAGTGTGGTGATCTTTATATGTGTGTGTGTGTGTTTGAGTGAGTGAAGGGGTCAGTTTCTTACAACAGCGGTGGAAAGATCGATGACCATCATGACCAATGCTTCCCGTTTCGCTAATCAAGTGTAAGATGTTTGGCAGTTGGGAATGTGAGGAAGGAGGTGGGGGGGGGGGGGAGTAACGTTTGGGTAAGGGGGTGGGAAGGAGGGGGGTATCAATGGTCAGAAGTATTTCCCTTGGTGAGTTTCGCTGGTCAAACACTTGACTGACCTGCATATGGTCAATCGGTCAATCTCTTTAAAAAGAAAAAAATACCCTCGCGGTTTCCAATTACTCTCGCCCTTACTGCCGACACACACACACACACAAACACACACACACACACACACTCACACACACACACCAAACTACTACCCCCCCACTCCCATTCCTACAGCCAATACACACAAATACACACACCAGTCTGCGCGCGCACGCACACTCATAAACACCAAAAAGCCCTCAAACTGCTGGCGCTGACCTCCGCTGTCCAATGGGTGCCTGTCGTCGTAAAGATGTCAGTCCAGCTACAACTGACATAGTTGTGTCAGACATTTTTTTTCTCCCCCCCCCCCACATCCCACTCCCCCAACCCTCTTCCATCAGCGTTAATTGCTTTTTTCTTGAACATTTGGGTCACTTGGAAATCGGGAAAATGGAGCGCTGGGGTGGGGCGAGAGGGGGGGGGGGGAGATCACGGGGAGCTTTCGGTACAATAAAATAAGAAAAAAATATATAGAATGTTTTATCTATGAAAATAGTCAACTAATTGTACTGTGTGGATATTTCGAACTCTCTATAACAAGAATAAATTGAAAGGCTTTACACCACCAACCATTGTCCATATGGTTACTGTTTGAGCCAAATTGTCACCAGTCTGTAATTAAGGAGTTTCCTGGGAAGACACCCCACCTCCCCTTCTACGCTCTGATACGGCGCTGGGCGCTGATTACATATAATCAGGGCCGGATTGACCAATAGGGTATATAGACTTAGACTGATATTTGTCCCCGCTAACTTCAAATAATGAACACGACCAGACATCTGATTAACTCTTTAATACTATTGGCGAAGTGTCTATTTCTCAAAACAAAAAACCAAAAAAAAAAGCCAGGGCAAAACCATCTTTTATAATTTAGTTCACTATAATTACATCTTTTGTCAAAAAAAAAAACAGTAAAAATTCTTGATAAAACACGTCAAATAATAATAAATGAAACGCTTCTTATTCAGGCCATCTTCTTCACAGCATTGCTGCAGATTTCACCGAAGTTATTCATAATTTAAAGAAAACACGTGTAGGCCTATCAGATCTAATGATCATAAATACATCCAGCGCGGCGTTATTTCCATTTCTGTTCAAATAACAGAGATATTATCCTCCAACCAAAATATCTATTTTAGAGATTTTAGAGATTTTAGAGGAATCCGTCTTTTACTACCAAATATTCATGGGGGATAAAGCGCTCCGACTGTAGACGTGAGGGTCCCAAGTGAAGACCAGTAGATATTTTTTTCAGGTTACAATTCCCCAATTACATCTTCCCGTGGTGAAATCGGCTTTAGTGGCACCAAAAGAAGGGCACCATAAATTTGTGTCCTATTTGTGTTTAAGTTCCCTTAGCCCTAACGGGCCATCGGAGCAGATGAAGTGTAGAATTCATCTGTTTCTATAACCTCGGCATATAAAGGGATTGTGTGGTTAGCACAACGCCCAGCCGCCTTTACTTCTCCCCCAACTTAAAGTCAGGTACCCATTTAAAGCTGGGTGGACTTGTGGGACGACTTTGAAACACATTTCACCTGGAAAAATTCCCATGGTTCTCACCTTGGATGGAACTCAGGACTCTCAGGTCGACAGTCGAGTGTCTACACCACTCGGCCACCAGTCCTATTTGTGTTTAAAAAGGGTCTAATTAAGAGATTTCATCTCATCCTTACAGAGACTTCGCACACCAAATATCTACTGACACAAAAAAAAACTTTAAAAACAGCGACTGGAGTTTATAAACTATTTTATTTAAAATCTTTTTCTTACTTTGTTTTGTCTTTACAAGTTTGTTATTTTCAGAATTCTGTTTTCGAAAAGATAACTTCTCGACCTGTAAATGGCGTAACTGTTGATATTACGATTATTGTTGTTTTTGTTACAGGCAGCTGTTGGATAACCAAATTCAGACGGTGGAGAAAGGCGCATTTCAAGATCTGACGTCTATGATTAGATTGTAAGTAATCTCCCCTTTAATGTTGTCACAGATAGTCATCTATCCCTTTGTGTTGCCATGGATACTATTACCCCCCCCCCCACTTCCCCCCTTTCCCCCACCTCTTTCCATCTCTATCCTTTCATAACTATTTATAGAAAGTAGATACCGTGCAAGGATTTAAACATTAAAAATAAAACACATACAATCTAAGCCTATCTGTTGTTTATTGAAAAAAATAAATAAATAATTTTACGTTAAATTTTGATGTTTGTTAAAAGCTAATAGTGTAATCAGAGATGTTCTTATGAAGGGGCAGACGATGAGTGACCCCCCCCCAACCTTTAAACCCCCCTCCCCCCTCCAAATTCCAAAAAAATACAGAGCTACACTGGTTCCCCTCCCCCCCGGACTGGTAGAATCTCTTAAAGCCTCCCCCCCCCCACCCATATGTGTCTCAAAGTGTCTCCTCGTTGATATTTAATGTGAGAAAGTTGACGTCTGCCGGAAAGGTTTTTTTGTCCTGTAATTCGTCGGGAAGGGGAGGTGGGTGGTGGAAGGGGTGGAGGGGGGCGGTGTCATTTTAAAAAAAAAAAAGTTTATCGTTTAAAAGTCTTTGATGACATGATTGTATGAAATCCAATTATTTATGGTAGTTTCATGTATTGCAGCCGTACCCCATGGTCGGCGTAGTGGCCCATGCAAGGTCTACGTGTGCAGCCCTCCTTTCCTCATATAAATGCCCCCCCCCCCCCGCTGAAGTAGTGCATGTCGCACTTACAAATATTTGCGTCGTCGAATTCGCGCGTATCCGTTTAAATAAAATTACTCTTGTCAATTACCAAAAGTGAGTTCCCAAAATCTACACCAGCACCGGTGGAGGGGTGGGGGTGGGGGGAGATTGGGGGGTGGGGGGCGGGAGGTTTGGGGGAGGGGCTCACAGTTATCACGCTAATCCTGCATAAATATTAAAACGTGAATAAATAAAATCAACCAATCTCCTACACATACCTTTCAACATCCTGGCCTTTCACCTCACATACACATACACATATACACACACACACGCACACATGCATACTACCAAAAAACAGCGCTCCCTCCCGTCTCGCAATGATCTTGTTGAAATCTAAAACCCCCCAGAAAAAAAATAGATAGGGGATTTGAACCTTAGTGAATTTTTTTTATTTTATTTTATTTTAATATCCTTGCCTGACTATGAACGATAAAATAAAATTTCAGTACCCTCCGTGTTCCTCCCACAACAATGTCACCCGGTGCGCCACTCGACCAACCAACATTCATTTCCCGCCATAAACATTTCACTACAACTCAATGAAATTTTGGAGCCAGACGTCAGCGTATCTACGTACCGCAGACGTTCGAAGACTTTTGGCCAGGTTTTTCTTTTTTAACATCTTTAAACCAAAAAAAATTCGCTCTTAATTTTTTATTCCGTTGTCTGCTGCTGCTATTTGTGGACAACTGTTCCCATCAACGCCAAGGATTATCTCATTCCGAAACTCTTTATATCTTTAGACGTTCTACGCTGAAATTAAAGATTTTTTTTTTTTTATCTTCTTATGTTTCACTAGTGTAGATTGAAAACAAACGAAAAAAAAAATATAAACTCGCGACGTTCACGTACCATTGACCAGTTGATTGACGTCATTTCTCAGTTTCTTTGTTTTACGTATTTTCAGTATTGAGAATTAATATTGGATGAATAATTATTGTACATATTGTGTGTGTGTGTACGCGTGTGAGTGTGTGTGTGTGTGTGTGTGTGTGTGTGTGTGTGTGTGTGTGTGTGTTGAAAGTTTAATACCCTTATCTTCAGAGCTTTGATCGTGTATTTGGTGACATTAGGCAGAGACTTAAAGATAAGTGTGGGGATACATGGAAAAAATATCTGTTGGGCCCTTTCTAGGATCAGATACAATACCAGTTAACACTGGGGGTGGGGGGGCTCTTTGGGAGTGGTGGCCATGAGACGATATACTTGTTTGAATTTCAAATATAATGACTTGGGTAATCTTAATGTTGGATGCTCGTCTGTTCACTCCGTGACGTACTCAGACCTCCCATATTTCCACTACCGCTTTATGTCATTAATATGTCTATTGTGCGCGTGTGTGTTTGTGCGTGCCTGCGTGTGTGTGTGAGTGTGTGTCTTTATTTCTCAACTTGTCTCTTGTATTATTGCTGTAATGGCTTCAGTTGAGATTAGAGCATTAATGAACCAACTACGACATGCGGAACATTCACGGCTATATGGCCATTCACGGCAAGATGGCCATTCACAGCAAGATGGCCATTCACGGCAAGATGGCCATTCACAGCAAGATGGCCATTCACGGCCTTCCAGGCTATTTGTAACCCGTCCTGCGCTCAGCTCCTCCCCGCTCGTTCAAAGTTTTAAAATTATTTCATACAAAACTCTCCATCCATCTACATTTGGAGGACCGGCCTTTCTGTCAAATTTTAAGACCCCGATGCAGTCCGTGGTTAAAAACGTTTTCCCACCAGTGATTATCATTGGAATCGAATTAGGTGCATGATGGGATATTGATCCGATACTGTCTTAACACCATTGGAAGAAGATAACGTTCGAGTGATTCCCAAATGTGTTCGGCTCGTAGAACGGCAGGAGAATTGAGAGCGGGGGTTAAAAAGGGCGGTTCTGGGCACCCCCTTTCTTCTTACGCCCCCCCTGCAGAGACAACAGGGCTTGATGACCCTGGGACTGTAGGGGGCCCGGTGTCGTGCACGGTGCAGATCGCGGAAATCGAATTTCATGTGACTCCATTCATTGCGCCCGGAGAAATGGGAGCTCCGTTGCCTTAGAGACAAGGGCTCCATGGGAGATGGCAGATTAACACCACGAGGTGATCACTTGACCCCCTCCCGCCCAAACTCAGATGCAGAACAATGTGGAAGCCAGTCCTCCCCCCCCCAAGGTTCCCTACCCACCCCCGCCCCGGCGTGGTTGCGAATTCGAGGATTAAGAGATTCAGTGAGATCCATGACTGTGGTTGGGTGGTCCTCAGTCATAGGATGCAGGTGGACAAATTTAGTGTGAATTGTATCTCACCTGACTCTGCCACATGCACACATTTTTTTTATGATGGATAGACAGACAGGCAGACAGACATTCGATAGACAGACGTAAAGACAGGCAAACGGACAGATAGATAGATAGATAGATAGATAGATAGATAGATAGATAGATAGATAGATAGATAGATAGATAGATAGATAGATAGATAGATAGATAGATAGATAGATAGATAGATAGATAGATAGATAGATAGATAGATAGATAGATAGATAGATAGATAGATAGATAGATAGATAGATAAATAGATAGATAGATAGATAGATTCAAAACATGTATGATACAAATCGCAGTTTAAACATTCCAGAGTCCCCCCCTTCCCACCCACCCCACCCCCCACCCCCGCCCTCCGTGTTTTCGATACAGTCTCCGCCTATGTTATTTCTACGTAACTTTGTAACTTGAGTTTCCCTTTTGTTTTTACAACAACAGAATGGGGGGGGGGGAACGTTAACTTTAGATTCAGATCATTCTTTTGTAGCTTTTTGGAATCTGTTTTACCCCTGTCTGGGCGATCGGGTTATCAAACGCGCCCGTCATTCATCCCCATGAAGCACCCCCTCTCCTACTCCCCCTACCCCTGGTAGGGAGGCTGAGCTTGGATTTAATTCTACCTTTCATGTGGTAATATCTGTGGCTTCGACCTCAGCCCATGTGAGTTAAAACAATAAAAGAAAATGGCCTCCATGTTTGTCTGCACATGGTGTATTTACGGTCTGTCCACGGACCTTCGGTAGAGAATCGTTTGGGGTCGTTTCACTCAGTCATTCGAACTTATTCCATACAGACTATCTGGGCTGATTGAAAACATGGCCTTATGGCCCGCACGCCATTTGTGTACCTTTGTTTGGGCCTCCCAAAAGCTTAACAAAGAACAGCATTGCCCGCATACCATATATATATATATATACATATACCATTGACTAGGGCCCCCATGTGTGCCTTTGTCTAGGCCCCCATATATACCTTTGCATTTGGCCCCCATATATACCTTTGCATTTGGCCCCCATATATACCTTTGCATTGGGCCCCCATATATATACTGTGCATAGGCTCCCATTTATACCTTTGCCATGGGCCCCCATATATACTTAGGCTAGAGCCCCCATGTGTACGTTCGCCTAGGGCCCCAATAAATACTTTCTCCTTGGGCCACGAAATGTATCTTTGCCTAGGGCCCCCTGATGCCCTTTTGCCTAGAGCCCCAAAAACATAAAAACGGTTCTGGGTTTTTTTTTATTAATTATATTATTTTATGCAATTTCTATTAGTTGCCACTAAAAATGTGTTGTTCTCTCTGCCTATAACAAGTGTCATATGAAGGGCCCAGGGAAAGTGCCATTTCAGGAGCCTTTGGTGAATGTCATTTGCTGGGCCTATATCAAACAGTTTTGTTCCGGTTAGGTAACAAACAAACAAAAGTCTAAGCGCGGACTACCATTAGGCGTGGGGCCCAAAACAGCCCCGATTACCCCCTCCCCCTCTCTCCAGGCATCTACTGTCTAAAGGAACATTACCACAAACATAAGTAAAAAAAAAATTAACTACTTTGTTTTACACACACACAACGATATTATTATTATTATTATAGTTTTCGTTTATTTATTCACCATCGTCGTTATCAGTATTATTTATCTTCGTCATCTTTATCTTTACCCCTTTATCAGACACCACACCCGATTTAGACGACGGCCTTCTTGATACTACACTAATAACTATAATCAAACGGCCGTGTTCATAGTACACTAATTACTATAATCAAACGGCCGTGTTCATACTACACTAATGACTATAATCAAACGGCCGTGTTCATAGTACACTAATAACTATAATCAAACGGCCGTGTTCATACTACACTAATAACTATAATCGATAAGGCCGTGTTAAGTAGTGTTGTTTTAGTCCCAGGTCATATTTTAGTTTGTTTTTATTTCGTTTTTTCTGTAATAATTTTAGTTTTCGTCTAGTTTTAGTCTTGCTGCTAATTTTAGTTTCAGTTTTAGTTCTCGTTGACGGAAAGTCAACATTTTCGTTAACGAAGGTTTTAGTTTTAGTTTTCGTGAACGAAAGCAACACTATATTTTAGTTTCAGTTTTTATTTCGTTTTTTCTGTAATAATTTCAGTTTCCGTCTAGTTTTAGTCTTGCTGCTAATTTTAGTTTTAGTTTTAGTTCTCGTTGACGAAAAGTCAACATTTTCGTCAACGAAGGTTTTAGTTTTAGTTTTCGTCAACGAAAATAACACTAGTGTTAAGACTATAAGGCTTCTGCGCTTAATTAAAACATGTTAACAAATGCGAACCGTGGAAGCTGTAAAGCTATGATACGATTCCTAATTCCATGTCAGTGTCGTCTGGCATGATTATGAACCACTTGAAATAAAACGCGGTTAAAAAACGTGTTCACATATCTGACGGGTACACCGTGTCATATCCTGTAGCGTCATCACCTGTTTCTGCCGATTTCATATATTCTGAAGCTATTTGATGAGAGTACAGATGATCTCCACGAATGAGTGGAAACAAAACAAAATGGCGATCGTGACGTCAGACTTTCATGCCCCATTAACACCTATAAATTTTTATCTTAATTCAATCTGTGTGCTGACCTGGCTGATGGGTTCCAAAAGTCGAAAGTTTTAAAAAAAAATGCACAGGTTTAGATCATTCCGTTTAATTCATCACGAGCCTTCCCTTTAATGTTTCTGAAGCTTTTGTTTCCGTATTTTAGATTTAACGACTCCCTAGTGGAAAGGTGAGCACGGAAGGGGGGAGAAGCGTTTTTGGGGGGTGGGGGGCGTTATATTGGGTTACTAATTGGGCTGTTAGATGTACATCAACGTGAAGACTTTTAGATGTGAATTAAAAACAAAAAAAAAAAAGGTAAAGATTGTTAAAGTGAATAATTGGAAGAGTGGGACAGATGTGAGTAATAACCGCCATATAGGCATCACTTATAATGTTTACTCACTGGGTTGGAGATTAATGGAGGGGATTAAGGGTGGGTGGGGGGAGCTGAAAAGAGGGTGGGGTAGGGAGCTGAAAAGAGGGTGGGGGGTGTTAAGGATCCCGATACGGGCCCCCGATGTTGAGGTTCCCGAGAAGGGTATCCTTGGCTTGTGTCTAAGTGTATGAGGGCTGACTCAAAAGTTGACTCGTATTTTATTTGTATTCCTGCCACACACTCAGTCTCCACAACAATTAAAGGTAACACAGGTGACGATGACCAACTCAACAAGTGTCGTGTGACAACAATCAAATATTTATTATACACAGAGGTACCAGTCCGTATCAGGGATCTGGTGGCCTTTCAAATAAATCAAAGATAATCCAGAAAGATACAGCAACGAGGTAATCCAATATAAAATTCTGAATCAATTGAGGGACGTGTTCACTCTAGATCTCTCTCTCTCTCTATTTCTCTCTCTCTATGTCTCTCTTTCTCTCACTCAGAGATTATTCACTAATCGACTCGACAAGACGCCGCTCACCGGCCGACTGACCACGAATCTCCCTCTTTCATTTCCCACCTCACCTTTCACACGTGACCATTAACCAATCAAATATGATAGCTGCTTCATTCAAACTTTCAAATTAGGGGGTGGAGCCTAGGGGGGGGGGAGAAGTAGTACGCCATGCAGACAACGACAATAGTAACTGTAGTAACTGGACATCCAGCGGGCCCCTTTGAAGACGCCGACCGGAGTACGTACAGCAGTCAGGTGGTCAGAGATTTCCCCGCGGAATATAACATGTTACTGTTAACAGCTACTTTGGTTCGTCGACGGAGATTCTGCCGAACACCTGGTCTTGTGACGCAATTACGGGGGAGGGTGGAAACGGGGGGGGGGGGGAACTGAGGAGCGGGAACGTAGATTGTTATGTGTAGTTTAATCTACATATTAACGTTATTATTATTATTAGGTTAAGGGTTGGAGTAAGGGGATAGTTTCGACAGATTAGTCACAACCTGTGACAGGGGGAGGGAGCTGAAAAGAGGGTGGGGGGAGGGAGCTGAAAAGAGGGTGGGGGGAGGGAGCTGAAAAGAGGGTTAGACGAAGGCAGGATCGGACGAAATAATGGGGGGGGGGTGTCCATTTGAACTTTTGCACCTTGCAATCATAAATGTTTGTCTACCAATAATCAACATCAATAAACAATATTACTAAGCTATATCAGTAATCGATATCGATAAAACAAGCCAAACAGGCTATTTAACTAAACGATATCACCCAATGATATTAATAAAAAAAATATCAATAAATAAAATCAATAAACAAAATCAATAATGGATTTAAATACCATTCCTTCCGTTCTTCGCACTTGTAATTTCGAAAAAATGAGGATTAAAAATCATCTACCACAGACTTTTGTCTCTAGCTCCTGTCTTTCAAAACGTACATTTTTACTTGCGCCAAGATCTTTAGTACAAACGTCACCACTCATGCCCCGCCCACAGATTCGTTTACCGAGTCTGTTTGCCTACGCCACGCAATAAAAAAGAGAAAGTATTAGCTTACATCTCGCAGACACGGTCTAAAACCACTCCGGTGGGTTCCCTGCAAACAGGAGGGTCTGTAAAAAAAATATTCTCCGGCTCCCTAAAACCTTAATTGGTATAAAAAATGTGGGAGAAAGGCACGGGTTTAGAGTGATCTTGTAGTCTAGTGTCGTCATCTGTGTACTTTGATTCATTTACTTGGTGTTTATTGATGAAATAACTGAATACGGGCTTTTTGATTTGATCTGTAAGAAAACGAGTCAGAGAGTATGTTTTCGATAGATCGAAAAAATTGATAGATGTTAGCTTTTCTTAAGCAGGAAATATGTAGATAGATAGACAGACGAGTAGATAAATATATAGATAGATAGAACGGCAGACAGAGTAAATAGACAGATGGACAGATAGATGGATTGTCGGACGGTCTGATGTATAGATGAGCTATGCCAATGTTCGAGTGTTACTTTTATGTATGGAATACGTTATGAATGTTAAGAAATACAAGATTTAGCTCCTATAAACAGAGCTAGCTATTACAATTTTAGAACCGATTTTTACAATTATACAGCAAGCTGTTACAATTATACAGCAAGCTGTTTCAATCATATGGTACTTATCCTGGATTTGTGCCACTAATCATCATTTGATCTAGTTTTATCCCAAATGCTGAAACATCGTCTGCTGGTATTTATTCAACTTCTGGCAGGTGATTCACATGCGGATATTCCCCATATATTTTTCCTTATGAAGTAATGAGGGGAAAGGAGGGGATGGGGAATTTAAATGTTATGTGTAATTGCAGCAGTTCTCAAAAAACTTTACGAGGGTCACCACTTAACAAGTGAACAATTCTGTTTATGCAAAGGAAGGGATCATAGTGCATTTATGCAGTAACGTAAGTCTCTGTGCCTTGAGTCTAAATGTGAAGTCGCTGTAAAGATAAGATGCTTAAATCCTATAAACCATTAATTGGGACAGTGTTTGTTGTGCCCTTCTTGCATTGCCACCATAGCCGGTAGTGTAATAGCCGTGGAGGCACCACGGGAAACATAGGAAACTTTACCGTGACTTGAAAATCCCATGGTTCTAACCCGAGAACAACCGGACATATAACAGAAACCATCACACAAAAATTGATAACAAAACAATAACCGAGATAATAACCGTACCTATTATCAACGGACGTGGATGGGTGGTCGTGTGGTGTAGAGCGCTCTACTGCCGACCGGAGAGTCCTGGGTTCGAACCTCAGTAAGAACCTTGGGATTTTTTTCAGGTCCTGGTTATAGTCCCCAAGTCTACCCAGCTTTAAATGGGAACCTGACTTTAAGTAGGGGAAGTAAAGGCGGCTGGGCGTTGTGCTAACCACACAATCCTTTCATATTCCGAGGTTACTGAAACAGAGGAATTCTACATTTCATCTACAATCCCTTTATATACCATGGTTACTGAAACAGATGAATTCTACACTTCATCTACAATCCCTTTATATACCATGGTTACTGAAACAGATGAATTCTACACTTCATCTACCCCGATGAGTCCTTATGGGCTTCAGTGAACTGTACTTTTTTTTTTTTATAATCAACAGACACACCATCATTTGGGTTTGCTCCCTTAACCACGAGCCAGAATCATAAATAGTGTATCAGGGAACATTTATAGTCATCTGTTACACATTTGAAAGCTACTTGTGTCTTAACTACTTATCTGACCCATATTTTTTGTGTTTTGTTCAC
The DNA here is from genome assembly GCA_021962125.1 of Bulinus truncatus. Taxonomy (NCBI): domain Eukaryota; kingdom Metazoa; phylum Mollusca; class Gastropoda; family Planorbidae; genus Bulinus; species Bulinus truncatus. The sequence goes on from JAGDYQ010000002.1 coordinate 16,524,784, forward strand.
AGACGTTTGGATAGGAATGAATTGAAGTCCTTGCCTGATCTTCTCTTCTCATCAATGACAAAGTTGGAAAGACTGTAAGTACTAATTGTTTTTTTCCCCCCATTCAAATCGAACATATGGTATACAATACAACCATTTCTCTTTTTGCCATGGGGTGAAATTTGTCCACCTCATATCTAGGCCAGTGACTCTCAAAGTGGTTCGCCAGATGATTTGAAATCGATATATAAAATATTTTACTAGGATCCTAATTGAGCACATATAAACATTTTGGCTTTTTTTTTCATATGCGGGTCGCGATAAACTGAATAGGTTTCTCAGAGAGACGCGAATCCCAAAACTTTGAGAATCGTTGATTTATTCAGAGCACTAACTGTGGAGATATCAATGGAGAAGAGGCCACCATGCAATGATGAGAAGTTTTAAAACGTCGGATATGCCGCTGATGGGTTATAACCGGAACAGATGTCAGTTGCCCATGCCCTTAAGGGCCCTAATCGGGTACAGTCATTAGCTGTCCACTGGCTTAGTCACCTGTGGTTGGGTGTGTTCACATGAGCCATCTGTTTGATGTAGAATCCAAAGGGGGGGGGGGCCAAAATTACGCATTAAAGCGAATTAAGTAGCTCCCATTTAGTCCCTTCCGAAATTCTTAAAATGCTGAAGGCCTACAATCCCTACATGAAAAGTGAAAGCGCATGATAAAATACTGTATGCTGGAACTTATTTATTTTACCAATGATGGGCGTCACCTCAATAGTTATTTCTTTTTTTTTTTCTTTCTTCTCTTCTTTTCATCTTCTTTTTCTTTACTTCTTACACTCTGGCGACGACGCAGTTTCTCCTTTTTTTTTCATGTACCATCCGCGGTAAAAACATGAAATGAGCTGTGGCATTTTATCGTCTGCTAAGATGTCTTCCATTTTTATTTTCCTTCTCTGCCCGATGAATTTTCAAGACAATTTCAACAACTTGGGAGGTCCGAAGGAGAGGGGGTGGGGATCATTTTCTCCCCCCCCCACCACCACTTTTCTCACTTCTACTTTCACTAACGCATTAAAAGTGTGGAGTTTGTTTGAATGTTTGTTTGTGTTCACGTTCCGCAACGTCTTCAAAAGTCTGGGACAAACGCTTTGTGTGAATGATGCCTTCACAGTTCACAGTGAGCCCCATTTCTCGGATGTTTCATTGTATTTCTGATCATTACTGCTTGAGGCGTTCATTTACTCTTCACAATTATTATAAATAATCTCTAGATCTTGCATCCAGCTACAACGTACGCAATATTTTGTTACGACTTATCTACAACCTGATCTGCATGAAGCTCCTAATGGGGTTGGTCTTAGCCAATGTCTTCCTCAACAGTATGTCGTCGGTTGGCTGTTGTCGTCGTTCATCGTTGATTTCAATTATCGTCCATTTATTTATACATAAAAACAGGCCCACAACCTACCTCATCATGGGGCCACAACTTACCTAAACATGGGGCCACAACGTACCTAAACATGGGACCACAACCTACCTCATCATGGGGTCCCATCCTACCTCAACATGGGGCCACAACGTACCTAAACGTGGGGTCACAACCTACCTCATCATGGGAGTATGGGACCACAACCTACTTAAACATAGGGCACAACCTACCTCATCATGTGGCCACAACCTATCTCAGCGAAAAATCTTCTATTTTCTTTTCTCTGCACATTCTTCGCTCAAGGTCAAATAGAAATGAATGTTAAAGTAAAATTGTTTTGTTTTTTTCTTTCCATTTGCCTAAATTAGCCGACACTAAACACTCGTCCCTGGTTAACGCGCATGCGTCACTTGGAAAAGACATCACCTCCCCTCCTTCTTCTCTACCCCCTCCCACCTCCTCCAAACACCTACCTATACAACATCCGCCCCCCCCCCACACCACCATCCCTTTGATCCATTAAGTTGTCTACGAATTACACCAACAAATCAATCACTAATCATTCTAAAATTGGCCGTGTGACCTATCATTCGCCACATGTTCTACAAAAGTATTTTGCGCATTCGGTGGCAGCTCTGGAATCCAACTGTTTTTATATATTTAAACCGTGTGCAAAAGGTGAGTAGAAGTATAGACCGACGGGGGGGGGGGGTTCGAGGGTGCGGGAAAAAAACATTTACCGACTTTTCGCCTCTTTGAGTGTTAGTTGTTATTGTTGTGGTTCCACCCCTTCCCCCACCCCCCATCTCCCCACCGTTTCTTTCTGTGCTGTTCCGCCTTAGTAATTCCGTCCTGATTTTATTGGTCAAAGAAAAGATCACTCTTTTGTTTATTTTGCAAATATATCTTTTTTTTTATTATTTATATCTTTTGGAGTTGTCTCGCTGTACCAAACTCCTGTGACCCTGCCTCGCACCGTACCCTGCACAACACAACACTGTGAACTTTTTTTATTATATCTTTCATTTCATACCTAGAAAGAACTGTGATAAAATGCATTTTTACTTTTTTCTTTTCTTTTTCGCTCTCCTGAAATGCCAGTGGGTTAAAGGTTAGTCTTTTTTAAGATTTTTTTTTGTATTATACATGTAAACTGCTGAGTAACCGATGCTGAAACATTTTGGGGAAAGATGGAAATTTGGATGGAGATTGTCTAATGGACCAGTACAACTTATGACCTGAACGACTATTTTTAGTAGTAGCTCTTAACTACTTCGCTCCAACAGATTTTGTGTTGCAGTCGAAAAGAAATTTATTGGAAAAATTGTCATTGTTGTTTTATCAACATCGCCATAATGACCGTTTATCCCATCACTTCGATGGTCGTCCGTTGGTCAGTGCCGCGACCTGTTGGCCTAGAGGTCTGTGCTCCTTACTATTTGTACCGAAGCCTCGTAGATTGGGGTTCTAATCAGCCAACATCAAAAGGCACGTAGCCTTCACCTCTCTTGTTCTTGATTGAACTGTTTACATAGGGAAATGAAAATCAAATCTTCAACTTAATCATTTTATTTTTGTTTTTTTTAATATATGCTCACATTTAAGTTTGATTGAGATTAAATCAGAATTGCATACAGATTTTATTTTGTAATGCAGACCGCACCCTCCGTCCACCCATCCCCCAACCCCCCCCCCCCCCAAAGGATTATCGTTATTCAACAATCTACCTTTAAAAGAATATTTGGCATGATTCCAAGACTTGTCCTTGGATGTTTAGAATTTGTTTCCAGTATTCACCCCGGTATTGGAAAAATCTAAAGAATGGTATTGGTCAAGTTATACAGCGCTCAGTGGCTGGTCAGTGTCAGGAAGTCCTGAAATAGGTGTCTTATGACAGCAGTGGAATTAGTTTAGAGCAGTGGTTCTCACTGTGTGGGTCGTGGACCACTGTCGGGCTGTGGAACACTGGTGGGCTGTGGACCACTGATGAGCTGTGGACCACTGTCGGGCTGTGGACCAATGGTGGACTGTGGACCAATGGTGGTCTGTGGACCAATAGTGGACTGTGGACCAATAGTGGACTGTGGACCACTGGTGGGCTGTGGACCAATGGTGGGCTGTGGACCAATAGTGGGCTGTGGACCACTGGTGGGTTGAGGACAAATTTCAGGTGGGCTGCGACAAATTGTTTTAATTTATAGAAACAGAATATACATTACATATATAGATATATGTTTATTTGTATGTTACTCAAGAAAAAGTTTTTAAACCTGCGAATTAAAATGGGAAATTTATATTTAGTTCATTTAATGAAACTTTTACTCTCTCTCTCTCTCTTTTTTTTTTTGGCACTTGGGTCGCGGAATTAAAACCTCTTTGAATCATATATCTTTGTAGCATATGTCTTTGTATCATATGTCTTTGTATCATATGTCTTTGTATCATATGTCTTTGTATCATATATCTTTGTATCATATATCTTTGTATCATATGTCTTTGTATCATATGTCTTTGTATCATATGTCTTTGTACCATAAATCTGTGTATCAGATGTCCTTTGAGTGTGAACAATTTAATAAACTTTCATTATCACGTTATGAAAAAAAAATAATGCGGTCATTAGCATTTCGCTGTAACATGCTGGACCGCTGCAAAAAGAATGGAAGGGTGTACCCCCCCCCCACAGACACACATATCAGGGGCTTCTGCCTTAAGTGGCCCCCATACGAGGACATTAATCGGTATAAAACGAATGGCCAGGGGGACAGTGTGATGTATGATGGGTCCCCCAGCTTGTGTAGATTGTGAGGTGGGTGGGGTGAGTAGTTGGTGACATCCATGTAACGAGAGATGACCCTGCTCAATGCATGCGAGGGTAGTTTTAAAAAAAACAAAATCAGAGTGCAGAAAGAATGGAACAATAATTGGAACGCGAGAAGAGGAATCAAACACGTACAGAAATGGTTGCGGTGAGAGGCGGCAGAAAAGAGAAAGGGGGCGTGGGAGGGGGGGGGGTTGTGCCGATTGATTAGCATGTAAAGGAATTAAAAGACATGAGGGGGGTGCGGGTGCTAGCTCAAGTCTAACATATATTTACACTTGTTTGAGCGTTAGGGGGGGGGCAATCAGCTCAACAACAGACTCAAACTCAGGGCGCGACGTATACAACAACCAGCAGACGGAGAAGAAAGTAATACATGTGTCACGTGTTAGTCAGCCATGTTAATCAGACCTGGAAGTCTTCGGTAGGGGGTTGGGGGGGGGGGAGGAGGTGCAGGTGGAAGAGAGAAATTGGATTGTTGGCTCTGAACACTGAAAAACAAACATGCTAATGTTCGCACACACAGCGTCCAATATTTTTTATTCTAGAAAGCTGCGACTGTTAAAAAAACAACAACTTGAAACCGAAAAAAGGAGGTGGGGGCGTTGGAAAGGGAGGTGAGTGGAGGGGGGTAGTGTTTACAGTATATACTCTCCGCCTTACTGCCTGTCCATTACTGGCTCCTTCATCTTCGTTGTTCTGTTTATTAGCCACAAGACCTGTACATGCTAATTCTGTGTGGATTGTTGATGATTTTTTTTAACATTAAACGGTTTTAACTTTTAAAAAAAAAGGGGGGGGGGGAGAAATCAGAGGGAGATAATCAAGGCAGGAGCAGATAACTGAATTAAAGGACACACGTTGGCATTGCACAGTAAACTATTCTGGAATGCTTTCCAAAAAAAAAAAAACTGTATAATTACATTTCTAATCGCCATTTATTTATTGTAACTATTTTTCATTGTTTGCGGGATGTGTGGCCCTGACATTTTAAACGGGGCCGGCGCCCCCGTAGTGGATTGGGGCCCACCCTACAATAAAGGATGGGAGGGGGGGGCTAAACAATGCTTCATCGATTTTAGCCTGTTCTTCGATTACTGAGCAGAACTTTAGAAACGAATGATTCTACCTTATGCTCGATTGTTGGCTTCGATAGAGAGCCGTATATTCATGCTGCATGGTGTGTGTGTGTGTTACGGGTTCGACTCTCGAAGTGTCCGATCACCTATGTCTCCCGTGGTGCCTCTTTAATCATTGCACTAATGGCTATGGTGGGGGAATGAATGAAGGACATCTTAAAACCGACCCCGTTAGTAATGTATAGTATCCTAGAGATGTTCACCTCATCCTTACATGGACTTCACACACCTATTGCTTGAACTTGGTTTACAGTCCATCAGTCCAATGGAATCGCAACTCGCGTCGGAAACGAATGTATAGGGGGGGAAAAATATCGGGAATAGAATTAGAATCGATACAATATGTCCGCATCGCTCTATCCCAGGGGTCGGCAACCCGCGGCTCGCGAGCCGCATGCGGCTCTTTCGATGTCAAGTTGCGGCTCTTTCGATGTCAAATTGCGGCCTTACCAAATACCATAATATTAGAACATTACGTTGAGTGGCTCTTTAAGACCTGAGAAAAATGTAAATTATAACGTTTGGCTCTTTCGTCTGAAAAAGGTTTGCCGACCCCCTGCTCTATCCTTTAAATGAGCTCAATATTTTATTGAAGTATTTTTCAAGGGCGTCGACAATGTACAAACCAAACATTGGGCGATGTTAGTAAAAATATAATTTATTGTTCAAATACCCACACGGTGCAGCTTCCTACGTACTACCCCCCTATCGTACACTTGTTATCTTTTCATTCAACAGAAACTCTTTCCGCGCTTCATTTGACCCCCTTTTCCTTTTTTTCCCCCTCCCATCGCCACCCTCCCCCCCCCCAACCCTCATCTCCTGCTCCCAGCATCCCTCAATCAAAGGATTACCGTTCTTGTATTTAAGCCCCCTGAACTCTGCTCCCAGGGAATCTCTTAAATATTGACTTAACTAAGTTAGAACAAGCGATCGGAAGGGTAATGAACGGATTTTCCCAAAACCGACATTGAACAAAACTGAAAAAAAAAAAAGGAATTGTAAGATTTTTACGTTATTTCTGGTCCATATTTATCCATTTTTTTTAAATCGATATAATCCTGTTACAGATATGTTGTAAACATCCTTGTAAGAAGTATACATTTCTGTCCCATTGTTGCTGTTTTTTAGTGGTATTACTTTGTCTTGTGTTTGAACAACAGTACATTCGTGATTAATCTGGATTAACTGTGTAGGAAGGGCATGCCTTAAAACATGAACTCTGGATTAGCCGGAGCTATTTAATTTTTTGTCAGCGGATTAAAAAGGCCCCTTTTTATTACCAATTTTTTTTTTAACTTAAGTCGGATAAATTCGGAGTGAATAAATTCAACTGCCTGTACTTTGAGAGTCTACTGCACTATAAAATAAATGAAATATGCTTCGGTAATAGGGCTGTACCGGAATCCGATTCCGGTTCCTGTTAAGCCGGATTCCGGCAGTTTTAACAAATCCGGTTCCGATTCCGATTCCGGTTAAAATGTGCCGGATTTAAGCCGGATTTCTTTGTTGTTTGAAATTTTTAAGAAATTCTTTTAGCGCAGCATATTTAAAAATATGTTACGCTACAGAATTAAATTAAAACAATAACTTCCTTTGCTTTTTTAAAACTACAATAACGTCGATCGCTATTAGTTCTATATGTAAGTAAAAATATATTAAAAAGGAAGATTTGAATCGTATTAAGTCTGGTAATACGACACCTAGTCTTCCGCTTGTTTGATTCCGTGTTTTCCATAAACTATATTAAGCTATCAAAGTTTAAGTTCTTTAAAGAGCAGACAACGATCTATTTTGGTTGTTTACAGTTTAAAAATAGTTCAATAATTTTTTTTTCTGCAAATTTTTTAAATTAGGAGATTTTGTCACGATTTGGATAAAATTCCTCCCATATTTAGATAAATAACTTGAAGATACATTTTAAATTGAACATTAAAGTGATATTGATTTAGATTTGACATGCATTTTAATTTGCGTTTTATGGGAAATAGTCAGATAATGATCTAAAGGAAAGTATGAATGAAATAACAAGATTTGGTGACGTCACTATGGAAAATTAAAGAAAGATGAACTATCGGGTGGTGCCACAGTATATATATCTATATATCTATATATATCTATATATATATATATATATATATATATATATATATATATATATATATTGGAATTTATTTATTAATAAACATGTTTATTAAACTTTCTAAGATATGTTACCCATTTCTATGTTTGATTCTAATTGAAATCAAGTTAAATTAGGTACAGCTTTATTAAAATAAAATTTTAAAACAAAGAAGCTATTATTTTGACAAAGTTATCTTTCTTAACGCATGATTGGGGAAGGGGTTTTAGACACATTCTTCAAGATCTAAATGGTTAATACTTTTTTTTGCTATCTAGAACTTAAAAACTAAATTTTTATTCTATTTTTCATTCTTATATCTTTTTTATGTTAGGCGAGAACTTACTACTTCGTTCGAAGAGTTACTATTGAATTTGGTAAATCCGGTTCCTGTTCCGATTCCGGCAGGATTCAAATATTAAATCCGATTCCGGTTCCGAATCCTGCAGGATCCAAAAATTGCAATCCGGTACAGCCCTATTCGGTAATGCAGGACTTTGATCTGAAAATGTGTCCTGTCATGACAGAACGAACAATAAAGAAGTAGAATCTCTTGAATGATTCATCTCCATGAACGAAAGACGAAATTCTCAAATATTTAAAATCTATTTGATTTAATCTGATTTTACCACACACACACACACACAAACACACGCAAACAAACACACACACACACACACACTTACACCTAGTTTCGAACACTAACCCACCCCCAAAAAAATAAACGGCCTCTGTTTTAGAACGGGAATGTTCGAAGCACTCACAGCTATAAATGTGGGGAAAAAAAAGGGGGAAATGGCTGGGGGGGGTGTATTGCTATACAAGCTTGCGCTCGATTTTGCCCCTTCCCCCCCCCCCCATCCATACTCTTGACGAGCTCACAATCACACCATTTGGGAAACAATGCAATATTAATACAACCCTTACCTGCAGTTCAACCAATGACATTTGACTTATCTCACACTCGCCGGTGCGCTGGGAGATTACCTGTTGGTTTTCTTTAGAGCGAAAAAAAATACAAACACCAAATAAAACACACACACGCGATCCAATCTAACCCTAACCCCCCAACCAACGCCATCCCTTTCCCTTCCCCCCCCCCCACGACACCCCCAACAATTCCTACAGCGAGAAACTCCTCTGGCGAGGCTACCATGACATTCTTCTGCTTGGGAGTCTATCTGTTTGATGGGAGTCTATCTGTTTGATGCGTTACATTAGATATGACGTAACGTGAGATGTGCAAGTCGAAACCCATTAAAGGTGGAAAATTCCGCACTCTGTACAAAGTGGTTCCCAAATCATGGTTGAGATGACCACCTAATGATACTGGGGGGTCGTAAAAGCCTATCCTTTAGGCGGGGGGGGGGGGGTCGCCATTTGAAACATTAAAAGATTTTTTTTTTGTATATGAATATCTTCTAAGTTTTCTTTAAAGTCATTGGCAATGTATTTGTTTGGTGGCTCACTTTGCGTTCATAAAAAATGTGGTCATTGAAAAAACAAACCAACGAAATTACCAGCAACCTATTCTAGACACAGCAACAAAGAACCCCCCCCCCCTGCACAAAACTTGTTGAAGCCTCTTTTACTCTTTCCGAACAAGAATCATTTAATTTTTTATTAAAGCTGGAATCGCTAATTATTTATATTTCATATCGTCAATAACAAGTTTGTGGTGCTCCCACTAAAAAATTTTGAAACAATAATTCTCTTGTCGAGGGGGTGAGGGGGGGGTTGCTCCTGTATTATGGTGCCCTTCTTTCATTCCCACCATAACCACGGGAGATATTCGAGAACTTGAGCCAAGACCTGAACAATGTCCTTGGTCTTCACAGTAGATCGAACCAATACCTTCAGGTCAACAGTCGAGCGCACACAACTATTGTAGCGGAAACCATTTATCTAATGGAGGAACACGGGAGCGTCGCATGGTTAACGCCACTGTTTAAAAAAGGGTTGTGTCTTCTTTGATCAATTAAAAGCATGTTAACCTTATGACATATGACGATTTCATACAAGAGTTATCAAATTATGGGTGTGTAAGTCACATACCTCACTACAACAACCGTTTATCTCTTTTAAAAAGGTATATTTGTTGGTCTGTATTTGAAAGAATAAAATATATAAATATACTATACTATATATATATATATATATATATATATATATATATATATATATATATATATATATATATACAGTGCTCGATTTAAGAAAAAACCAGTGCCGGGGTTGAAAAAAAATGTCTGCAGAGCAGAGGATAAATGTCTATGGTTTCATCCCCGGCCGGGATATATTAGCTAAAGCAGAGCCGGGGATGACAGGCTTCAGTGCCGGGGATATCCCCGGCATACCCGGCGGTAAATCGAGCCCTGTATACACTTTGAGGTTTAACGGTGTCAGCAGTTAACTTGCGAGTGACATCAAATCTAATTTTTGATTAGAAAGTGATCTTTTTCTACCCTTCATCTCATTTGCATATATAGTGTACAACTGTTTTAAAAAACAACTCTCGCATTAGTTACTTTACGTTAGTTCACCACATGCAAATGTGCATATACAATGCACACTATAAATTGTAGGGAGGGGGGTGGAGGGGCGTTACAACACTAAGTAGTGAAAGGATTGTGGGGGGGGGGGGGGAGACTTGAAAGTTGTAATGCGAAATCGGAAAACAAAAAAAACAATGCGCCAGTGAGCTATAGCAGTGATTATGGGTTAGGGTCGGTGTGGTAACGGGTTAGAAATAAGCCGAAGGCAGGGAGGGTGCTGGGAAGGGAAGGAGTTGCCTTTAATAATTAAACTGCCTGGCCTGCTCTGGCTTTTGTCAATGTTAATGTCAGGACAAGATCTGCTGGTGCTGGCTGGTGGGGTGTTCCGCAGCCTGGCTAGTGGAGAAAACGAAAAGGAGAACCCGGGGGTGGGGGTGGGGGAGGGGGAGCAAGACAAAAAAAATCCGGAGTGAAGATGGACATTTGTAAAAAAAAAAATCGGACAATCACACACTCACCGACACACACACACACACACAAACATTGACACACACATATACACGCACAAACATCCCCACATAGAATGTTTCTTCTGAATCCCACCGGTGAGTAAATGTGTTGTTTTTTTTTTGTATTCTGCATTTGCATAATTACACCAGCACTTATATATGTTGGGGGGATACATAAACAACAGTGGCTATTTTTTTTTTTAAAGCTGTTCAAGAAGCTGTGTTCAGATCTGTGCAGGGTAATTAAAGATGGCTACATGGTCGCAAGAATTGGGAAAAGTATTAACGAAAAACAAAATCGGTAGCAGAAAATATATTAGGGTAGAATGTAGTGTATACAGCAGAGTAGAATGTAGAGTATACAGCAGAGTAAAATGTGGAGTATATGGTAGAGTAGAATGTGGAGTATATGGTAGAGTAGAAAGTGGAGTATATAGTTGAGTAGAATGAAGAGTGTATAGTAGAGTGTCTGAAATCCATGTAAGGATGAGATAAAATGAATGAGATCTTATAAAGCACTAATGGGACGGTTTTTTATGGTACCCTTCTTGTCAATAGTGTAATAGCCACGGAGGCACCACGGGAGATATAGCGGGAACGTTCACCATGACCTGAATTATCTAAAGTTTCTCACCGTAGATCGAACCAGGTACCCTCAGGTACCACTTCCCCACGCCATTGTCTAGTTACACCCCTATCTAGTTACGCCACTGACCATTAATAAATCTTATCGATCGCAGTGGAAAATAATTATTGCAACTATCTTACGTTTTCATGAAACACAAGTCTCGTGACAAGTTAGTTTATTTCTATAAACCGTGAGTTGTTGTTTCGTTACATGACATAAACATTGCTTGTGAAATATCTTTTTGTTTCATTTAAATAATGTATTGCGAATTGTTAACTATACAATATTAATACTTTGTCGACAAAAGCGGCCCATCTGTTAACTTTTTTAACATTGTCATTTTTTTTTAATGGGCCCAATTTCTTTTTTCTTCTCCGCCCAGGAGAACTGTACGCGACATAAGTCAGTACAGTAGCATATCATTCAGAGCCGTACTTGGGCCCTTTTTGGGGGGAATGGGCCCTATGAAGAGACTTCAATGACATTTGGGGCGGTGGGGGTCCTTGGCAAAAATGCCTGGCAGGATTCAGTCAGCACCAGATTTAATTGAAAAATTTCTGAAAATGGTCGCTTTATCAACTGGACAGTTGCCTAGTTAGCCTAGCGTGCCTTGTTTACATAGTTTGCCCAGCCTAGTGTGCCTTGTTTACATAGTTTGCACAGTTTGTCTATCAATAACGACGGTTCTAAAAATGGCTGTTGTGTTTTATTCTTCTTCTGATGCAGCCCCGTAGCGTGAAAATTTTAAAGCAGGGGCCAGGCATTCTACAGCAAGGGGCCAGGCAATAGCAGGGGGGCGGCGGCAGGTAATACATTTTACTAAGTAGAACAAATTAGCAGGGGGGGCCAGACAAATCGCCCCCCTGGCCCCTCCCCACACGCTACGGGCCTGTTCTCATGTAATCTCCCCGCTGAAACATCTTAACTTTTTATCAAATGTTTACCCAGTTTTATCCTTGTAATTTATTGTCAAAGTTTCGCGACACAATCTTAGACACACGATCAAATTGTAACATTAGCCTCTCCCGCCTTGTAACGCCAAAACCTTCGAGACTTGATTTTATTCCCATCCGACTCGGTTCGAAGTGCCGTGCTAATCTCCTCCCGCCGATCACCCCCCCCCCCCCCCCGACACCTCAGCGACAAGCTGTTCCATCGTTGAAAAACCATTTTTTAGTGTATAATAAAACAAAAAACACGGAACGGAAACTGGGATTTATTTACCGGAGATCAACAGAGTATTGGAGGACACAGCGACTTGTTAGTTTTAGAACGGAGAAGGAGGTGGGTGTGGGGGGGGGGGAGGGGGAATAATTTTAGGTCCAGCAGTGGGGGTCACCTGGTGCGCTGTGCGCCTGGGTTGGAAAGGACATCAAGCTGAGAGAAGAGCGTAATATCGGCTTTATGTATGGAGACGCTAAGGGGGGTTGGGAACTTTTTACTTTGCAAGTACAAATTTTATGATTTGTTTTATTAGTATACTTGCAGTAAACATAGAGTGCATACGTTTATTAATTATATATTTGAAATTGGCCTATATACGTTCATAGATCTATTGATCCATCTCTCTCCATCTTTTTATCAGACACAAACAGACAGACACAAACAGGCAGACACAAACAGGCAGACACAAACAGGCAGACACAAACAGGCAGACACAAACAGACAGACACAAACAGACAGACAGACACAAACAGACAGACAGACACAAACAGACAGACACAAACAGGCAGACACAAACAGACAGACAGACACAAACAAACAGACAGACACAAACAGACAGACACAAACAGACAGACACAAACAGACAGACACAAACAGACAGACACAAACAGACTGACAGACACAAACAGACAGACAGACACAAACAGACAGACACAAAAATAAGGAAAAAAAATCAGACAATCAGCAAAAAAATTTAGAGTATTCAGCGTACAGACAGGAATCCTCCCTCCATTATGGACCGTAGCCCTGACATCAGGTCAGGATGACCTACACTTTGATTTTGATGAAACAATGGACCTACCAAAAGTATATATATATATATATATTTTTAATTGTACTGCTACGAAATGCGCACCTGTTCAGGGAAATCCGTAAATTTGAATTGTTTCTTGACGTATCCCTACATTGTATAACGCTTCGAGCTACTTTGGCTACTAGCACTTCCTGTCTTAATACAACTACCTACTGCTACTCTCGCTACCTGGTACTATTTAATTACATTATAATGAAATACTTTGAAGAAAGGTGCGGTCTAAATACCCACAGTATGGTATAAGGGGTGGATTATCAAATCCATTCATATCTTGATTGCAAGACAAGTTCATTATTCTGTTTTCTTAAAAGAAAAAAAATTAACTTAAGTTTTTTTTTTTTGGGGGGGGTTTTTCTGTTTCACTCAATTAACTTGTAATGTTCTAAGAGCAAGCATTTCAAATGAACTTAACGTGGTACACATCTCCCCCCCCCCTCTAGAGCACCCCCCTGGGGTTCCCTCAAGATGGAGACGAAATAAGTTGTTTCGAAAATGAGGAAGGGAAGGTTGCTTCATTATTATGCCTTAATTTGATTGTTATGTAGGCAGAACCCAGGCCATTTCCGTAATGTTACGTGGTCTGTTGCCAACTTTAGAACCATAAGTTCAAATGATAAACTCGGCAGACCTCAGTGCACATACAAAGACACACTTGCGCACAATTCTTTCTCAATTTTTTTTCTTTTTTAGTATTTTCTAGCCAGTCTATAATTAGATCTATCGCATCCTGTGTACTATAATCATAATTCTGGATAACTTCAAGTATTATACATTTAAGTCGTTAATTATTATATTTCATGGACCCAAAGTACAAATTTCTTGAAGCTTCCCCCCTTTCCCCCTAACCCCCCCCCCCCACCCCAAGGAAATGAGTGTATGATAATTGCTGTTGTTTTTATTACTGTTATTAAGATGTTTTGTGTATCCGTTCTACGCAACAATTAGCTTGGTGTTCATTTTATTTTCTCACGCTCCGACCCATCAACGTTTCCCCCATCTATGGTCGATGGTTCGGCCCTGATTCACCATAAGTCCATGGAGTCCATCTGTTGGTCAAACAGTCAATAATCACGGACAATGTTTTGACATGGTGGTTTTCCTGATCACCACCTGGATTGGATCTAGCTTAAGATTAAATTCAGGTGGCTGGGTGGTTGGGTAGATAAGTGGTTGGGTGGTTGGTTAGTTAGGTGGTTGAGTGGTGCTTTGGTAGCAAGCCGGATACTCATGTTTCAGCACGACCTTCCTCCTGTAGGTTACAAGCCCGACTCCCTGATGTCTCTTATGGCTCATCCATGGCATTGGCACCACAGGCTATGGTGGGGGATGAAAGAATAGCCCCATTAGGTGATACTAGTGAATCTTAGAGTTAAACATCTCATTCTATCAGGGACTTCACACACACACACACACACACACACACACACACACACAAGATTTAGTTAGTGGCTGGTTTTTCGTTTTTTCTTGCTTTTTTTTCTACCAGTCTGAATACAAATTAACGAACAAAGAGTTTGTATGTCGACCTAACAAACAAAAATACAATAACAGACACCAACACTGCACCATCCCCTACCTGGCTTGAGTTTTGTTGTTTTTTTTTTGTCTCTACATCATAAAACTTCATCTTTTGAAAAAAAAAAATTTACTCCAAAAAAATGACGAGAGGAAGCAAAAAAAAAGTAATTCCTTTTTTTTTCCCCCTCAAGTGTTATGGAGGCAACTGTGAACAAAAGTTGAAACAGTTACTGCGCCGTTATGTATCATTTCATCCCACTTCCGGAATCTTCGAATTTCTCAAGTGTTCTGCAGGCAACTGTGAACTAACGGAGTGCTGCCAACTCTTATTCAGAAAAATTTTGTCAGAAATAGGCAAAAAAAAAAATATCTAGAATTTTTAAAGTATAAAGAAAAGTACGAAGATCTTTATCTTGATTGAAGAATGTTTTATTGAATATAAAATATTGAAAAGCGTTTAACCTAAATCTTGCGGAAGTTTTTATTATCTTCACTAATAATGGGTTATAAATCATCATATAATTTTTTTAATGATACTTTTTATTGTACAGTAACTCCACATAACTCAATGGATCAAGGCATCATTTAAAATAAAGAAGACCGAAACATACCAATGTTTGCCGAAGCGAAATATACGAAAATAAATCCCACTGAGCACGTGCTTGGAGCGGGGGGGCGGGGAAAGGGAGGGGTCGTTCTTGACCCGCGGGCCGCAATTAGCTTTTACTGCTCGTGTCAAGAAAATAATGGGCGGCTGGATTGATGGAAACGTGTTCAACTTAAAATATAATCCTAAAAATAAACCCATCCGACTTTTCGACCTATATACGACACTTCTATCTCCTACCCCCTCCCCCCGGGCCCCCTTTCTCCAACCACCACCATTTGATATGAGTTGTGTGAGTTAAGGCAGAAGTTTACTCACGTCTTAGTCCATCTGAGGATTAACGTAATACATATATATATATATATATATATATATATATATATATATATATATATATAACGTCTCTTCACCTCAGTCTATCTGTACTCGGGTACATCCACCGTATCTGACAGATAACGACAAGATATCGTCTGCTGTCATATTTACTCTAGCCGTTGTCGCCATAGTTTCGTCAGGAATGAAAGGGGTTAGGGGTCAAAGCAAAGTTGTTTTTTTTTAGTTCAAATGTATAAAAGTTACACTGTGACGACATATCGCCTGTATTTGTATAGCAGTCTCTGGCTCCCAATGGCCAGGAGCGTCTTTTTTTTTTTAAACATCGCGGCCAAGCGAAGAAACCATTCAAACAAGTCAAAAATATTTTGGCCTTCGCTAAAAGTCTGTTTGGCCGACATATATTTCACTATATATGCAGTTTTACCTGGAAATAGTGTAGTAAGAAGATAGATCTCCGGTGTTTTGTGTGTGTGTGTGTGTGTGTGTGTGGTGTGTGTGTGTGTGTGTGTGTGTATATGTGTCAGACTATTAGGCATACAGGGAGAATAAACTTCTCTTTTTGTTGTGCGTCCTGGCCAACGGAAGAAGAGCAAATGTTGACAGAATGGATTATATAGAAGATGTGTTGATTTTACACTTTCTGCACAAAATTTCGTCTTCGATGCGTTTTAACAGAATGAGATTAAACTCGACGGAGGGTTGCATGAGACTGGGGGATGGGGGGGGGGTGGGGGTGTAAGGAGGGGACGACCTTTTGTGTGAACAGTTATGTTCAAAATAGTAAAAGTAAATTAGCACTGGTTTATTACATTGTGTGTGTGTGTGCGTGTATGTGCGCGCATGTTTGTGTGTGTGTGTGTGTGTGTGCGCGTGTGTGTGTGTGCGTGTGTGTGTATTTGACGGGCTGGGTCGTAGTGAAAATATTAAAGTTTGTATGACGCAGTTTCGGAAAAGAATTCGCTGTGTTTGATAAGGCGTAGTTCTCAAATTATGTAACGCTGGCTTTCCTTAAAACTCCCGCCCCCCCCCCCCTTTTTTTTTCGCAGCTTTCTATCATCTATCCGTCTATCTATAATATATCTAACTACCTGTCGTCTATCTATAATATATTTATCTACGTGTCGTCTATCTATAATATATCTATCTACGTGTCGTCTATCTATAATATATCTAACTACCTGTCGTCTATCTATAATATATTTATCTACGTGTCGTCTATCTATAATATATCTATCTACCTGTCGTCTATCTATAATATATCTATCTACGTGTCGTCTATCTATAATATATCTATCTACGTGTCATCTATCTATAATATATCTATCTACGTGTCGTCTATCTATAATATATCTATCTACCTGTCGTCTATCTATAATATATCTATCTACGTGTCGTCTATCTATAACATATATATATCTACGTGTCGTCTATCTATTCATTTATCTTATGAGTCTACTAATATCTATTTATGTTGTACATATCAGTACATATCAGTAACTGTATATATGTCTCTCGGACATCACAATGAGTGTGATACTCCTTTGGTCATGTTCCCCTGATACTCCTTTGGTCATGTTCCATTGATACTCCTTTGGTCATGTTCCACTTATACTCCTTTTGGTCATGTTCCCCTGATACTCATTTTGGTCATGTTCCCTGATACTCCTTTTGGTCATGTTCCCTGATACTCCTTTTGGTCATGTTCCTCTGATACTCCTTTTGGTCATGTTCCCTGATACTCCTTTTGGTCATGTTCCCTGATACTCCTTTTGGTCATGTTCCCTGATACTCCTTTTGGTCATGTTCCCTGATACTCCTTTTGGTCATGTTCCCTGATACTCCTTTCAGTCATGTTCCCTGATATTCTTTTTGGTCATGTTCCCCTGATACTCCTTTGGTCATGTTCCACTTATACTCCTTTTGGTCATGTTCCCCTGATACTCCTTTTGGTCATGTTCCCTGATACTCCTTTTGGTCATGTTCCTCTGATACTCCTTTTGGTCATGTTCCCTGATACTCCTTTGGTCATGTTCCCGTGTCCCCATGCAAATTAAGTAGTCTGATTCTTGAATGGTCGATTTATATAATTATGTTTCTGAGATCAAAGTGTATGATAGTATTGTTATAACGGGAACAAGATTCCCACTGTAAGGAACAAGTACATTAACAAAACGTAAGAATATTGTACACTACATTTCGCAGGTAAATATTGATTGTATGTGTTCGACCTACTTACGTGTATGAATGCATGTAGTACCCATTACTGTTTTTTTTTTCACCTTTATTTATTTCTCACTTTCTTTCTCTTCTACTTTCTGTCCGTCCTTATCACACAATTTCTCTCCCTTCCCCCCCTTCCTCCCCCATAGTCTTATTTTTTTAACCCCCCCCCCTCCTGATTGTATACTTTCAAATTCCTTTTCTTCTTCACATAACTCACAACCTAACTCTTAACACATTTGACTACATTCAACATTTTTATAGCCCGAACTGAATAAACAACGACAACGGAAGAGATAAAAGAAAAATAAAAGACAGGTTAAAATACTATCTACAGTTTTCGGGCCCCCCCCGCCCCTCCCCCCCCCCTTACCCACCATCCTTGCACCGACTTTTTTGTAAAGTTGCAGAGAGGGTACAGACACGATAAACGGTTGACTCAAGTGGGCGGTGGCTGCATGCAGACTTAAAGTCAGGAATACCCATTTGAAGTCTGGGTGAACTTGTTGGACTTTTTTAAACAAACTTTCACCAGGACCTTTAACAAATTCCTTTTTGGTTCCCCCTCCGATGATCGAACTCGGGCCCATAAGGTCGACAGTCTAGCCCCTCTGCACCACTCAGCTCGTACCGAACAACATGTTAAATGGGCCCCAAACAGTAAGTTTGCCTTTGTCCAGAAGCGGGTCGAGGTTGTGCGCCGAACACATTTCAATTCAATGTCAATGGGAATTTCCTTTTAAAACTATTGAGCTATTTTTAGTTTTACAGACCAATGGGAAGTGGTATTGTGTGTGTGTGTGTGTGTATGTGCGTGTGCGTGCGTGGGTGCGTGCGTGCGTGCGTGTGCGTGTGTGTGTGTGTACACATGTATATGATATGTTTTGAGGGCGTTTTTTCGTTTTTGTTTTCGCTCTAACTTATAAAATCTTTTTTTTTTGTTTTTATATGATCATCATTCTTGCTACAAGAATAAATGCGCTCACCTTTTGTTTCAAAAACATACTCACCAGACTGGATATAAACAAAAACAAGGATCAACAGTTACGAAATAAACAAAAAAAGGGGGGAAGGGAGGGGACAACGAAGATTAGAACATAACAAATGAACTCTTACAACGGCGTACCTCACTTTTTTTTTTTTTACGTTTCCTCCTTGACTTCCACCATTTGCATCCTTCTAATCCACCCTCACCCCCACCACCCACCCCACCCCCACACACATACACAACCTCTCACTATCACATTCAGATGTAACCGTTACATTCAACAATGACATGCCTGAAATACCTGTACATTCCCGAGATGTCATATATGACATGTGACAAAGATGTCAGAGGATGAGGAAAGGTGGGGGGGGGGGGGAGAGAAACACGAGTCAGGCAAAGGGGAGGGGTAGAGAGAAAGAAGAATATAAGAACTTCTTTTCTTGACTTTCTTCATCTGTTCATTACACATCTTCCGTCAGTTCATTACACATCTTCCGTCAGTTCATTACACATCTTCCGTCAGTTCATTCGCAAATCTGTGTCCGTATATGCGTAAATGCAAACACACACACATACAAACACACAATCACTCACACACAAACAGCTGTTGTTGTACATGAGGTTGCCGCCTCCTGCTCTCACTTTATCACGTCTGCTCTTCCATTTTTCTCTCGATCATCGTCTGCTCAGTCGTAAATAAACGGCTAGATTTTTTTCTTCAAGGAGTTCAAACTTAATGACGAAAATGGCTACACGGACACAAACACACACACACACGCACTCACACATGTATGTATATAGATAGATAGATAGATAGATAGATAGATAGATAGATAGATAGATAGATAGATAGATAGATAGATAGATAGATAGATAGATAGATAGATAGATAGATAGATAGATAGATAGATATCAGCTTTTTATGCGGATATTGTTTTGCCCATTTAATGTTCTGCCTACCACACCAGCACTTTTGGCGGCGCAGATGCATGTTTGTCATGACTACAGAGCGGCGGGGTGAGTTGCCCGCTAGCATCTGCCGGGATGGCAGAAAAAAGGGGGTATGTACTGCTGAACAAGGCAAGGGGTTGTTTTTTTTTTGCCACTCGGACAGAAAGGAGGGTTTAATGTGCCTGAACCTCCTGCCCGAAATGGCAGGTTGCGAAGTTGCGCTTGAGTGGGACAGAGTGGAAGGGTGTTGTGTGCCGACCACATCCGTCACCACCGCCAACTGTGAATACTGCGGTCCTCGAATAGACCTCATTGACCACAGTACCACCACCGTCGCAAAAGGGTTATTTTTATCCTAACTGGAGAATCACAATGATCCTTTCCCCATAATTATGCAATGTCTTCCATGATAACCTGAAACAAGAAAATTAGTGTTCATGATAACCCCTGTGCAAGGTAAGTATATTTGTTCATACTCATTTGTTCCAAGAAATATACTTTTTATATCTGTGTTCTTTATAGGAGTGCGCTCCCAACTAAAATGCTGGTGTGCACTAGAGTGCATAATAGGTTGAAAAAGTTCCTTAAAGATTACATTCCATTTTCACAATGTTGAACTTTTTTTTTTAATTTGATGTGTGATTTTAAAAAAAAAATAATTAAAATTTATGAGATCTTCAACAAATATTTATAATGGATTTATTTACTTTTTTTGTTTTAAGGAATTATTTATGTGGTATAACAAAATTATACTAAGTTATCTTTCCCAATTCCGTGGCGCGAAATATTATCAACATAGACGAGTGGATCTATTGTAATTCTTAGGTTGGCATCTTTTAATTGAGTGGTGTATGTAAACAACTACTATTGAACTTGTTTTAAATGTCGGACTTTTATATGCGAATTTTGAATTGGGAAA
Source organism: Bulinus truncatus (assembly GCA_021962125.1). NCBI lineage: Eukaryota > Metazoa > Mollusca > Gastropoda > Planorbidae > Bulinus > Bulinus truncatus. The sequence goes on from JAGDYQ010000002.1 coordinate 16,545,489, forward strand.
TTTAGAAAATTTAGACTTTATATGCAATTTTTTTTATGCAGCATTTTTCGTGAGATCTACCCCCCCCCCGAATAATAAAAAGATACAGTGGCGTAACGAGCTTATCTCGCGCCCGGGACACAAGACCTTTTTAGCGCCTCTCCCCACCCCCCAGCATTCTCTCACCCCCCTCCTTTGTGAGTAGCGCTCGGGACATGATGCACACACCCCAACTACGCCACTGAAAGGATATTATAGTATTCATATGACACATGATGCACCCCCACACTACGCCACTGAAAGGATATTATAGTATTCATATGACACATGATGCACCCCCCCACTACGCCACTGAAAGGATATTATAGTATTCATATGACACATGATGCACCCCTCCACACTACGCCACTGAAAGGATATTATAGTATTCATATGACACATGATGCACCCCCACACTACGCCACTGAAAGGATATTATAGTATTCATATGACACATGATGCACACACCCCCACTACGCCACTGAAAGGATATTATAGTATTCATATGACACATGATGCACCCCCACACTACGCCACTGAAAGGATATTATAGTATTCATATGACACATGATGCACCCCCCACTACGCCACTGAAAGGATATTATAGTATTCATATAACACATGATGCACCCCCACACTACGCCACTGAAAGGATATTATAGTATTCATATGACACATGATGCACCCCTCCACACTACGCCACTGAAAGGATATTATAGTATTCATATGACACATGATGCACCCCCCACACTACGCCACTGAAAGGATAATATAGTATTCATATGACACATGATGCACCCCCCACACACACTACGCCACTGAAAGGATATTATAGTATGTCATATGACACATGATGCACCCCCCCCACACTACGCCACTGAAAGGATATTATAGTATTCATATGACACATGATGCACTCCCCCACACTACGCCACTGAAAGGGTATTATAGTATTCATATGACACATGATGCACCCCCTCCCCACACTACGCCACTGAAAGGATATTATAGTATTCATATGACACATGATGCACCCCCTCCCCACACTACGCCACTGAAAGGAAATTATAGTATTCATATGACACATTATGCACCCCCTCCCCACACTACGCCACTGAAAGGATATTATAGTATTCATATGACACATGATGCACCCCCCACACTACGCCACTGAAAGGATATTATAGTATTCATATGACACATGATGCACCCCCTCCCCACACTACGCCACTGAAAGGATATTATAGTATTCATATGACACAACTGAAACCGAAAGACGAAAACGATAGATCGACGAAAATCTCAAGATTTAAACTTGATAACTCACAACAATGATCCGACCTTGTAAATCAACTTTCGTTACAGATAATTTCACAAAATAATTAATAAAATTCGATTTCCTTTTTTTTTAATAGCTTTTAAATTAATTTCGCCTTCTGTAATTTTTTCTTTTTTGTGTGGCAGGCTGTACCTCGAATCCCGTGAAGCACTTTTGAACCTTTTCAAATTTAGCGAGCAGACTTCTAATTAAGCAGACATATTGATTCTACATGACAATAAAAGATTTTAATAATTCCAACTCTGTGGATTGAAAAAAAAAATTTTGGAATTACGAAGCGAACCTTGTAGTAATGTTTCTAATTTGAAAAAAATTCGCTATTTAGATTATCATGTCAAATTTAATAGGCTGGATATCACCGATATATAAATGAGCGAAAAAGCTGTACAGAATTTCATTTTTTTTTTTAAACAAAACACAAACGCTAAGTTGATTCAACCACATGAAATATAAATGTGACCTTATTGCTAAAATATAATATGATTGTTTATTTATTATTTATTATGTATATCATTTATATTCACGCAAGAGGTTTACCCACAATGCCATTCAACAGGCCTCCATTCAGAAGTTCAGGGTAGGAATTAACCCTTTCAACCCCAATTTTCCGCTCATATGCAAATTCAGTGACTGCCATACAATGGCCACTTCGTCTGCCAGCCAGTTTTAAAACGGAAGGAAACAATGGTGATCTTTAAACAGGATCAGTAATTCGTGTGGCACAGTCAACTGCCAGACCTAAGACTAATTATATTACACGCGGCTTCGCTGTTTTTAATTCAAAGTCTGGCAAGTGTTTTGCATCATGCATCATGAATACGTGCATATATTTTTTTTATTTTTAATATTAACTCAAAAAATTCTACATATTTCATCCTTATTTCGCTCATGCCAAATAAAAAAAAAAACAATAAACAATTTTATATTATTCTGATATGAAGCATTTATTTTCAAAATGTTTTATTTATTCTGTGAGGTGTATGCGTACAAAGTCTTGTGCGGCCAAAGTGGCATAACGATTAAGCGATTTGAGTGTACGTGTTGTTCCTCCCCTCTAGCATCTGGCAACCACTCGTCAGGAAGACAACTCTTGTCAAATTTTTTTTTACTCTCCCTTTGCCTACCCAGACATTATTTCCAAGATATAAATATATAAATTTGTTTCGCCCTCAGGGCACCTTCTTCAAGTTTCCTCGCTGTTGTTATTCTAACAATCGGAGCGTTTGACAATAAGATAATTGGTACACTGAAGACGTCTGCTTCTATAATTCTGCCTGAGAAGTGCTGCCAAACATGTCTATTTTATTTCATTACGGAGTCGGTTTCCAATTTTTATTGGATATTATGTCAGTTGTTTTTAATTCGTTAGGATGATTGATTTTTGTGTGTTCGATACAATAGATAAAGTTCTGATATGTCATAGTGGTGACCCCCCCCCCCCAGGAGCTGTCAGGTTGTGGGAGGCTGTAGATGACTAGCGTCGGCCGTGAGCCCTACATGGGTAGCCGTCCGGCATATGTTCGAGCCCCCCAGCTGTGTCCTTCGTGGTGCCTCCATTGCCACTGCACTCTCAGCTGAAATGATTTTTTCGGGAAGAGAAATTCACAATATAGGGGGGGGGGGAGTGTATTTTAAAACATTGCTACTTTACACATTTTTTTCTCCATACCTGTCAAGTTTGCAGTGCAAACCTGCTACTGCACTGGTAAGGTGTTTAAGATATCCCATACAGCTAGCCAGCTAAACTGTGTATTTCTGAACAACCACTGCCATCAGTATAATGTGTTAAGTCATTTCATTGCTGAAAGCAGCAAGTAGATCAGCATACTTTTGTACTCCTGCAGTTTCGGTAGCACGATTGCAGGGGGTGCTTATAAATATAGATTACTTTGTGTCTAAAAAATGGTCAATGTTGGTTTAAATACTTTTAAACAAATATTGATTTTTTTAAATATAATTCGTGGTTTTAAATAAATTAAGCTAGTAAAATCTCAATCAAAATGTATTATCACATTTTACTTTTTAACTTTTTAAATAAAATTGTTTTATTTTCATGTAACAAAAATAATTTACACATTTGTATATATATTTTTTTTAGTTTTAATCACCCCTTTTTTTTTTAATTAAATCAAGGGTGGCTTCTTATACAGACAACAAAAAACTTGGGGATGCCTTTATACGTCTATATTTAGTAACTGTTACTCGAGACGAGGGCTGTGCGGTGCGCACCACAGATTAGATATTATACAGATTGCGCAAGCCTCGTTTTGAAACAATGTTTTCATCGTCGCCATTAATGATATTTACTCTCCTCAGTCCATTCATTGAATAGAAATGTTTATAATATATATATACATATAAAGCATAGCTCTCTGTGTGTTTTTATGAATGGAAAGCGTCATTGGAAACAAAAGCAAGTAGCAACAATGGCGCAGGAGTTTTTAACACAAAACCGAGGTCTATTTATACCGCTATGCGCTATCGGTATAATATCTAATATGTGCACTAAAAACATAGGAGCAAACTCTATATGTACAATGAATTTTTCGGTGGCTTACGGAACATAATTCAATGACAAAAGTTAATGAATAGTTATCGCCTGAAAAAGGGAAGGGGGGGGAGGGTAAAGGTTAGGTACTCCTGACATGTCGGTCAGAGCAATCTAGGTCAGAGCAATGTAGGCCAGAACTCTGTTAATATATCAGACACCTGTTGCACACAATCTCTCAAGATCTTGAGGAATAAAAAAAAATATTTCGAATTTTGATTTTTAATCAATGAACTCCTTGAAGCAAGCTGTACAGCTGCCCACCCACGCATCCAGGCACACAGTAGAAACCTAGGTCAACAGACAAGTGCCCCCTAGACGGTAATCTTCTAAATAATTTAGACGGCCGTGCCCAACTCGCAGAAGACGGCCCTGTTCATAGCCTTCGATATAATTTGAATGTCGCTCCCCGCTACGATGGATTTTTGAATGTCATTGGAAGGTGAGAGTTGGAGCAGTTAAAAAAAAAAAAAGTAAATTTAAAGCGAAACATTCAATTTTAATAAGGTAACGCACCACAAGATATAACTATTACAATCTCCAGACATGAACATTACAATCTCCAGACATGAACATTACAATCTCCAGACATGAATATTAGAAACTCCAGACATGAATATTACAGTCTCCAGACATGAATATTACAATCTCCAGGCATACTATTACAATCTCCGGACATGAATATTACAATCTCCAGACATGAATATTTCAATCTCCGGACATGAATATTACAATCTCCAGACATGAACATTACAATCTATAGACATGAATATTTCAATCTCCAGACATACTATTACATCCTCCAGACATGAATATTACATCTCCAGACATACTATTACAACCTCCAGACATGATTATTACAATCTCCAGACATGATTATTAAAATCTCCACGTAGGACGTAACCGCTGTTCTCTGTTATGTTTCTGTTCTCAATTTAAGAATATTGTTAGAGACCCTACATTTGCGGTGTTGTGAAGTGTTAAGCCTAAGGGTGGTAAATAACCTTTACCTCGGGGCCCCAATTGTTTCGTTGTCTAGCCCCCCCCCCACCCAATGTATCATTTCATAGGGTCCATTAATGTACCGTTCACTAGGTACCTTAAAAATTGTAAGAATGGCTCTGCTCTCATTTTAGCCTAGTAGTGATATTACATGAATTTGGAAGATTAAAAAAAAATAATATTTTCTAAAGACATATTACATCTTAGAAAGAAAAAAAAGGAAGTAGAACCATGCATTTTGTCAATTAGATCCTTCCTATGCGAATTAAGAAGAGAGATTTAAGGGAAGACCACAGAATTTGATGGAATGTTGTTTGGAAATGGACAGTGAAGGTTTAAAAAAAATACGTCACTTTTAAATCATACATTTTTTAATAATTTTATTTTATTTTATTCTTTTTTATTTTGTGAAAGGAATTCACAATTTAACTAAATAAATCTTCAGTCACTCAAGCTCAAAAAAAAAAGCCATGATAGTGGTGTGTCTTGTCAACATCTCATGATGCACACTGCATTTTTGTGTTGAGCCTGTCGTCTGCAAATTACATGACAAGAATACTCAAGAGTAGCTCCCCCCCTACTTGAGTGTCAATTTTTTTTTTCTTATAAAGGCGGCGGGAAAAAGATCACAGCGCCACTGTCTCGTCTGCTCTCGTCCACGTCATTCAAAAAAAAATTGCAGACGACGAACGTAGCTGTTTGTCAACAACAACGCGCCACATCCGTCTGCTTGGTGTTAGACGTGCTCTACCGGTTCAGTTGTGATCGTCTGCTGTGACTTTAGCTAGCTTCGTTACTTTCGTTAAACAATTTACAACAAAAAAAAATGCAGGTTCTTTTTTCACTGTTTGAAACACACACACAGACAAATTTCCTTATTATGTAAAAAGTAGCTCCATAATCATCCCACATGCCAACATACTTATAAGATATAAAACTGAAAAAATAATGATAATAATAATGCAGGTTCTTGGTTACATGTTTAATATATTTAAGAAGATAACTTTGAAAATGGCCATAGATCAGCCGGCTTGAAATATTGTGCCTCTGACAGTATCCATTGCCGCCAGCTTGACATCACACATTTTCTGTACCAGACGACGACGAGGTCATCAAGGGAATGATGTGTTCATGATGTGTCTTCTGGTTACCCCCCCCCCCAATCCTTTCGGTGGCCCTTCGATTATAATCGTTTTCTATGTTCGGACAATTTGTTAGTTAATATTAAATCCGTTGTAAAATGCCAAAGTTTTCCTTTTTTGTTAATAACTGTATTTTTTTCAGCGCATGCGTACAAGAAGTTGTATCCAATTGCAACCCCCAAAATCTCCCCCCCCCCTACCCGGGTCAAACGATCGCTTCACCATTTCTCGTGTACACACACACACACACTCATACTCTTGACTCGCCACTTGTCCTCTTCGCCCCGCCTTCTACTAGCCATTAGCTGACCACTCCTTGTGGATTGATGGCATTATTCAGCGGAACCTTTCCCAACAATACCCACGGTACTGCACTGACATCATATTCAAGTTGAAATTATTTCAAGAAAACGAATACGTCATGCCACCGTTTTGGGTCCCTCGACGTCTGAACCGTTTTGCCCGCCCTCCAGCAACACCACACACTCCTCTTCCATGTCTTTGAGCTCTCTAACCCCCCTCCCAGCCCCCTCCGACCCACCCCCCCCCGGCCCGCTCCTCGCGCTTAAAAATCCAAGGTCATGGTCGTCCAGTCAGAGGGCGCCATATCCCACCGTTCGAGCAAACGGCCAGGGAGACGTGAGAAACGGGGCAAATGTTTGACGTTCGATGGAACAGACACACACAAAAATAAAATTAACATGACAACCCCCCCCCCCGACGCTACCACTGCCGATATATATATATTACACACACGCACACACTAACATTTATGTAGCAAACGAACCAATGCTCTTCTGTTTTATTCCCATTGTGCGTTTTTTTTGGCGTGGGGAAGTGAGGGGGGGAGGGAGGGGGGAGGGGAGCTGTATTTATTTTTTAGCTATTTTTTTAAATAAACCAAAACTGTCCATAAAACTTGAGGGATTCTATTTTTATTATCTATTTGTTTGTTTGTTGTTGTTGTTTTTTTTTTTTTTAAACTTGTAAATAGATTAATGTCACGTGATGTAATTAACTTCAGACAGACATCATAAAAAGTCTGACAGCCGTGGATGTTAGGGGCCATATTCCATCGGGACAACTTTTATGTTTATTTATTGACCATTTACATTTATTGAGAGAAACGTTATCTTTCGATATTTCTTTAGAATTAAACATTTTTTGTTTGGGCTTTATTTGCATATTTCAAACATTTATTATTTACATCTGAATTACCCTTTCTTGGCTTAGCTCATGACAAATTATGGACATGTTTAAATTAACGGGATTTGAAATTAAAAAAAAAAATTTAGAAAGGGACAAAACTCGTTTCGCTATTCGCCCAACAGATTCTACAAATGGACAAAACTCGTTCCGTTATCCGCTCAACAGATTCTAAAATGAAATATAACATTTATTCTTCTTTACTCACCCTATGTCCCTCTCTCTCTCTCTCTCTCTCTCTCTCTCTCTCTCTCTCTCTCTATCCCCTGCCCCACCCCCAAATTCCCCCAGACTCCACGAGTTAAAACACAGATGTTCCATTCTCCGATTTCCCTTCCAAACATGGCGGTCTCTGCCGCAGCCTGACGACTGCTAAAATGGATACACCGCTGGCCACGACATGGGTGGCACCGAACGGAAAGACTTTCGAAGAAGAGATTTTTTGGGGGGAATGTTTTGGTTTGAGTCGCGGCTGAAACAAAGGAAATGATAGAGAGAGAGAAAAGAAGAAGAAGAAGAAGAAGAGATAACGATGGGCAAAGCAGTGGATGTTTTGAGAATGAAGACACACGCCTGAGTGGTTTTCAAAAACAAACAAACCGTCGTTGACTTGAAAACATTAGCTGGAGACCACCAGGGGGACTAAACGCATTTTTAATGGGAGGTACAGTGGCGGGCAGAGTATCTGTGAAGTGGAGGGGGTGGGGGGGCACAAGTGGAAGTTATAACTGAAACTTACAATTTCAAACTTGAGACTGCGCCTGAAATATGCACGCGATCTACAAAGAAATATGCACGCTGGTAAGAATGGTGAACGCGATCTACAATGAAATATGCACGCTGGTGTGAATGTTGAACGCGATTTACAATGAAATATGCACGCTGGTGTGAATGGTGAACGCGATTTACAATGAAATATGCACGCTGGTGTGAATGGTGAACGCGATTTACAATGAAATATGCACGCTGGTGTGAATGGTGAACGCGATTTACAATGAAATATGCACGCTGGTGTGAATGGTGAACGCGATTTACAATGAAATATGCACGCTGGTGTGAATGTTGAACGCGATTTACAATGAAATATGCACGCTGGTGTGAATGTTGAACGCGATTTACAATGAAATATGCACGCTGGTGTGAATGGTGAACGCGATTTACAATGAAATAAAACCTGCTACTTTTGCGCACTTAAGTATAATTACAATCAACTCGTGCAGGAACTTAAAGTGACTTTTTGAGCTTCTGTTTGTGGGCGCTGGGGCGCTAGCAAACGTGCCTTCACAATAAGGCACACTCACACAAAACTGCCTCCACAAAAAGACACATTCACACAAACCTGCCTCCACAAAAAGACACATTCACACAAACCTGCCTCCACAAAAAGACACATTCACACAAACCTGCCTCCACAAAAAGACACATTCACACAAACCTTGTTTGAATAAATTCGTGTCCCGAACTTTTCTTTACCACCTAACTAATAAGCTAATCAAAGGGTAAATACCGCTTAATTGAGTCATACCATTGTATTCTATTCATATTTGTAACTGTTAGTGCCGGTGCACCTATTACTATCGATGTTTACATGAATGTAACTCATTCATTCAGTATTTCAAACACACGGCACATCCACGTGACCCCATCAGCGAGGTCAGAGGTCGCTGCAATAGATCGAAGTGACGTAGATGTAAACAATAACATTGTTTTGTTTTGTCTTTTTACCTTTTTATTCTTTCTGTCACAACTTGATATGTTTGGTGCATGACATTGACATTTGACATTTGACAAGTCTCTCGATTCTCTCCCACCCCCCAATCATTATGTGCTTGATTATCGGACTGACCGTCTTATGTCAGTGTAACTCTGTGTGTGTGTGTGGGGGGGGGGGGGGAAGGGGGGTGTCAATGCGTGTGTGTGTGTGTGTCTAAGTGTGTGTGTGAGTGTACTTAACTTTCAACTCTCAATGGATTTCACATTTGCTCGTAAGTTGATTGCTGGGTCACTCTGACACGGTAATTACTCCAAAGAAAAAAAAAGTAGAAAATCGCAAAAAAAGTTTTGACAGCACCTGAACTCTCTCTCTCTACGACTTCCCGGACTAGGGGGTTCAAGAAGGCCTGGATCGTTAAGAGTCTAAAATTTGACTTCCCGTTTTGTTTTTAAAGTATTACAGCACCATTAAAAAGATCGGTTCTTTCGAATATTCATTAAAACGTTATAATATATTTTTTTTACTGCAATTACTGCCTAATCTTACTGAGAAACATTTCGTCTGTTATAAGCACGCATTTAAGATGCCAAAATTACATACAAACCACTTGAAATATGAAGGCCTAGGAGAGAAATAGGAAAAATACGACCCATAACCCTGCTCCTCTCCGCGAATTCACTTTTATGACGTCTACAATAAAATTCGAATTATTTCATCATATCAACACTCCACCCTTCTGCTGTTCTTTGACCCTTCTTTCAAACTTAAGAAACTCACTGTGGCCCGCGGTTTAAAAAGTGTACCCACCCCTGGCTTAGACCTGGGAAGAGGTGCCGAAAGAGCGTTATTAAATGTTTTTTGTATTTTTCTGATTGATTGACAGGAGGCTACCGAAAAAGTAACTCGCACAGGGTGGCACATTAGCTAGCCACTGCTCTGCCCATGCCTCCTATATTAGCTAGCTACAGCTCTGCCAATGCCTCCTATATTAATTAGCTACAGCTCTGCCAATGCCTCCTATATTAGCTAGATACAGCTCTGCCAATGCCTCCTATATTAGCTAGCTACAGCTCTGCCCATGCCTCCTATATTAGCTAGCCACTGCTCTGCCAATGCCTCCTATATTAGCTAGCCACAGCTCTGCCCATGCCTCCTATATTAGCTAGCTACAGCTCTGCCCATGCCTCCTATATTAGCTAGCCACTGCTCTGCCAATGCCTCCTATATTAGCTAGCCACAGCTCTGCCCATGCCTCCTATATTAGCTAGCTACAGCTCTGCCCATGCCTCCTATATTAGCTAGCTACAGCTCTGCCCATGCCTCCTATATTAGCTAGCCACTGCTCTGCCAATGCCTCCTATATTAGCTAGCCACAGCTCTGCCCATGCCTCCTATATTAGCTAGCCACTGCTCTGCCAATGCCTCCTATATTAGCTAGCCACTGCTCTGCCAATGCCTCCTATATTAGCTAGCTACAGCTCTGCCAATGCCTCCTATATTAGCTAGCTACAGCTCTGCCCATGCCTCCTATATTAGCTAGCTACAGTTCTGCCAATGCCTCCTATATTAGCTAGCCACAGCTCTGCCAATGCCCCCTACAATATCAGCGGGCACTGGCTCTGCCCAGGAATAACGGGGAATTGCGTGTTTATCACGAAGTCCCGGCATATTAGACTTTACCGGTAAAGAAGTCGGTCGGATTTTGTAGGCAAAGTTGTCGGGTTCGAGCGCTAGTGGCGTCAGATGCCTACGGGCGCCCGTTGGCCGATACAGCCTCGTCTATGCAGTAATCGTGATATAGGACTCTGCTGTGATTGGTTACTGCCTGGGAACAGGATCTAGGAAATGACACTTCAATTAGAGACTCCACATAAATTATTTGATTCAGGGCAGAGGCGTTCTCTACCGAAGGGCCCCCCTTCCCCTCAGCAATTATATCCTAGCCCCCACCCCCCCCCAACAGTTACCTCTGCCTAGAGTTCCCAAACATCTTTGAAGTTCTCTACCCACGTACTCAAAAAACCTTAGAACGAATGGGATAAATAATAGAAAAACTTTTGTTTTGTAGTTTGCTTTTTATTTTTTTATTTTTTTCAAAAAAAAAAGATAATAATAATAACAGCGACCTTATGGCCATTTTAAAAATGTATATAACATGCTTGCGTTAAGTTTCGTCTTTTTGTGTGTGTTTTTCAACACGTTTTTCTCGTAATCATTTCTTGTGGACGCTAAAAAGTATTTGTGATGACGATGTCTGTTATAGAGCAAGGACTGGGATACACAATTTTTAAGACAAAGTGTCGTCGTTAACATGACATAAAATGTGGGGTAAGGGTGTGAGGGTGGGGGGGGGGAATGTTCTGGGGCGAAGGCAAGTTTCTTAATTTTTTTTTTATTATAAAAAAAAATGCTATTAAACTGATGCCACAAATGAGCAAAGCTTAATAAAATCACAAAATTGTCTCCTCTTTTAAGTAGTGCACTAAGTTTTAAAAAAAAATATTTTTAAAAATGCATCCTTCGCTTATAGACACGGTATCCATCATTTGTTTATTGACTGCTTTTGAAATTCAATGCCTCTTTTTCATTTCACTTGTATTTATTGCAACAAATTGGCACGTGAATGAAGGCTGGTGGGGAATTGTGTTTAATTGAACGATTCTGTATGACTCTTGATTCTACCATTTCTTGGAAACTTTCTGCACTCCTCTGTGTGTACTCGTCTGTAATTGGTGTAATTGGTGTAAACGTATCCCAAGTCTGGGTGTCAATTAACGCTGCAATTATGGTTTTCCCCCATCTCCCGTAGTGCCTCAGTTTCCATTACACTACCGGACAAGAACAGAAAGGTGTGAAGATGGCAGGAGGTGGGCTTAGAGTGGAAATAGCTAACTGTGCAAACACAAAGACTTGCCATAATACACACACATATATATATATATATATATATATATATATATATATATACTATATACAGCTTAATATTGCTTGCGCAAGTGTATACATGTCTTCATAATTAAATGACGTAACTCATTTTGTTTCTGTCTATCTATCTTTCGATCTATCTACCTGTCACTTTGAAATGTTGTATCCTTGTCTGTCTCCATGCTTATCGTCTTATCCTTTTGTCTGCCTGTCGTGTCGTCTGTCAGTACATCTCACTATTATTAAATGTCGTTATTTATTCTGCCTGTCTTGCTAACTGCCTTGATTGCTTTCTGTATGTCATGATGTATACCTGTCTAGCTATCTGCCTGTCTATCTCTCGATCTATTTATTTATATATCTGTCTGTCTATCTGTGTATCTAACTATATGTCTAAATATCTATCTATCAATCTACCTATCTATGTATCAATCGTTAAATGGATATAAAAAAAAAATACAAGGGTAAATTCGGAACAAAGAAAAAAGAGCTTTCAGCTGACGTGAAACATCCCCCCTTCCCCACCACCCCTGTTATTTTCATTATATCTTCATTTCTGGTAATAGATTAAATGTTATTTTAAAATTTATCGACATTGTTATGTTTAGCAAAAATGTCTATAACGTACAGGTTAGTAATATGTCCAAAGTTGCCAGATTGTCTGATTAATTAGGTCACTACATTTTTTTAACTAGAATCTCATCAGTACTTGACAAATCTATCTATATCAGTACTTGACAAATCTATCTATCTATCTATTTATCTATCTATCTATCTATCTATCTATCTATCAATCTATCTATCTATCTATCTATCTATCTATCTATCTACCTACCATACTCTAGTTTAATTATCATTCTTTATGCTTTCGTATTTTTCTCTACGTTTAACATACAACAGTGACTATTGACTCAAAGATTTCATTATCAGCTCACCCATCCATCATCAGCCTATCAATCAGTCAGCCACTCAATCAATTTGCTTATCAATCAATCAGCTAATAAATCAATTAGCCTTTCGTTCTATCAGCTAATCAATTGACAAGCCTATCAGTCAATCAGCCTACCAATCAATCAGCATTGCAATCAATCCATCAGCTTTCCAATCAATCAGTCAATCAATCAATCGGCAAATCAATCGATTACTCAATCTACCTATTTTTTTAGTAATGCTCTGTATTAATATGCAGCGGTGGGGAAGGGTTGTGTCGATTCCCTCCTAACTCCTACCCCCTAGTTACCCTCACCTTTAACCCTGCCGTGATCATCTGCCAAATGCTCACACTTGACCAGAATTATTAAAAGCAAAATAGATCATACAAAATAAGATAATAGAAAAACTAACGAAATGTACTCAGTTTAATTAGACAAATACAGACACACACAGACACACACACACACGTGTTTGGGGCCGGTCCTATGTATTTGGGGTTCCTAGGTGAAAGTAACTTTTGGGGTCAACCTTAGCGTCAAATCTAATAGTAATTAATACTATAAGGAGCATCCATTTACAGAGGGGGCCCACAGATCTGCATATCTACACATACACACACATAAATATGCCTCACACGACCATAAATTAAGCCCATGAAATGTTATCAGCATGCGGTAAACTTTTAATACCAAAAAAAAAAATTAAATAACACACACACATACACATAAATATATTTGTATCGCTCCCCCCCCACTCCCTTTTCACACCTAATCCCCTCTCCCCATCCATTTTATTTTTTCAGTAAATTCCGATCAAACTCCTGCGACTTAGAACAACGTACCCCGTGCACACAAGTTTCTATTGTTCATTTTTTTTTTTTTAAACTTTCTAGTTTTTACTATTTCTTTCTTTTTCTTTTTTTCTTTCTTCTTTCTTTCCCTACTGTTTCTCTCCGCGTGATGTTTAAAGGGGAGGTAACGGTGTGTTGTTTTAAGCTGAAGTTTCAAGGGAGTTCACCCTGTCTATAAATATCTCTCACCACTAGGGAGCCCTCCCAAGGGGGAGCGAATCGGAATGGTAGCTGGGGAATGATTGGGGACCTGGGGGTGGGGGGGTGGAGGGAATATGCTGACGATTGAGATCACGTCCTATTAAAACCAACAGATGGACAGACGGACATTCTGTCATTCAGATCATTTAACAGCTGACCTGTCGGGTGGATGGATGAATTCATTCTAGACTGACTGACAGCAGAACAGACAGGCAATAAAAACAATGAACGATATTTGATGATTGTACGATACATAGGCAGACAACACGACATACAGATAGCAAGACTGATTGATGGATTGCTTGGTTGTAAATTGATTTGATATTATTCTGATATCCGTGTGTATCGATGTTGACAGGCTTTGAATTAGTCATCTCATATTGCTGCTAACGTATCTTTAAACCTCCGTTCGAGGAATCAACTTGAAGTTGTTCACTCTCATGTTTAAACTGAATTCTTAGAATAAAAAATATGTATTAAACACTTTAAACACTGTTAACTGTAAAGTAAAATAGTTTGTACATCAATCAACTCTAAGTCTAATGGTATTCATTACTGTGAGTGACGCAGTGTGATGTGTGTGTGGTGTGAGTGTCTCAGTGTGTGGTGTGAGTGTCTCAGTGTGTGGTGAGTGTCTCAGTGTGTGGTGTGATTGTCTCAGTGTGTGGTGTGAGTGTCTCAGTGTGTGGTGTGAGTGTCGCAGTGTGTGGTGTGAGTGTTTCAGTGTGTGGTATGAGTGTCTCAGTGTGTGGTGTGAGTGTCTCAGTGTGTGGTGTGATTGTCGCAATGTGTGGTGTGATTGTCTCAGTGTGTGGTGTGAGTGTTTCAGTGTGTGGTGTGATTGTCTCAGTGTGTGGTGTGAGTGTCTCAGTGTGTGGTGTGATTGTCTCAGTGTGTGGTGTGATTGTCGCAGTGTGTGGTGTGAGTGTCTCAGTGTGTGGTGTGAGTGTCTCAGTGTGTGGTGTGAGTGTCTCAGTGTGTGGTGTGAGTGTCTCAGTGTGTGGTGTGAGTGTCTCAGTGTGTGGTGTGAGTGTCTCAGTGTGTGGTGTGAGTGTCTCAGTGTGTGGTGTGAGTGTCTCAGTGTGTGGTGTGAGTGTATCAGTGTGTGGTGTGATTGTCGCAGTGTGATGTGTGTGTGGTGTGAGTGTCTCAGTGTGTGGTGTTAGTGTCTCAGTGTGTGGTGTGAGTGTCTCAGTGGGTGGTATTCGTTTGGTAAAACAGCGTAAACCGCAAAGTATATTGTTTGTTTTTAATCGTTTCAGTAAACATAATAAAATAAATATTTTCAATAAGGAAGCCAAAGTCTGGTTAAAAATAAGATAAAATCATAACAATTTTCGATTAAGTACACAATGCCGCCATGAGCTGTATGGCAAGCGGCCGCAAGCCAAACGGGGAGGTTATAAAATAAAAAAAATCCCAAAAAAAAATGTACCGTACCCAGGATTTTTTTTTTTGGGGGGGGGGGGGATGTTCCAAGTTTTTAAAGGCAAATATTTGACAATTTTTTATGAGTTACAAACAGCAATAACATTTTTGGGGGGGGGGGGGGGGCTGCAGCCTCCCAGCCCTCCCACTCCACCACCCTGGGTACGGCCTCGATTATCTATATATGTTCCAAATGTCATGAAACGTATAGAAAACATTTTACTGTGTATAGTGCTTCCGTCGATCGCGTCGGCCGTATTACGCTTCGTATTGCACCACGTCGTCTGTATTTCGCTGCGGATTGCCCCAGCGTTGATCGCGTGTGCCGTCTTTTGCTGAGTTCGGCACCCGCGGCGTATTTCGCGGCGCATTGCACCCGTCCAGCGTCGACCGTATTAGACGGTATTACTCAGCCAAAGATGGCCGCCGCTGATGCAGTCAGTACACGACGAAATACGTGGACGACGGGCAAATTAGTATGACCGGTAAATTACAAGTAAAAACCTTTGAAAACATTATTAAAAATACACCTACTAGCAATCAGTGAGCGTGAGCAACAAAAGGAACATAAATTTTCAAGTAATTGGGCATTAATGGTACGCGTAATTTTGGCGTAAATTACGCGCGCCAATCTTACACGTAATTTTCGAACCCTAACCAGCGTCGATCGCGTGTGTCGTCTTTTGCGTAGTTTGGCACCCGAGGCGGCCATATTTCGCAGCGCATTGCACCCGCCCCGCGTTGACCGTATTAGACGGTATTACTTAGCCAAAGATGGCCGCCGCTGTTGCAGTAAGTACACGACGAAATATGTGGACGACGGGCAAATTAGTATGACCGGTTAATTACAAGTAAAAACCTTCGAAAACATTATTAAAAATACACCTACTAGCAATCAGTGAGCGTGAGCAACAAAAGGAACATAAATTTTCAAGAAATTGGGCATTAATGGTACGCGTAATTTTGGCGTAACTTACGCGTAAATTACGCGTAAATTACGCGCGCCAATCTTACGCGTAATTTTTGAACCCTAGTCTCAGTGTGTGGTGTGAGTGTCTCAGTGTGATGTGTGTGTTTGTGTGAGTGTCTCAGTGTGTGGTGTGAGTGTCTCAGTGTGTTGTGTGAGTGTCTCAGTGTGTGGTGTGATTGTCGCAGTGTGGTGTGAGTGTCTCAGTGTGTGGTGTGTGGTGTGTGGTGTGAGTGTCTCAGTGTGTGGTGTGTGGTGTGATTGTCTCAGTGTGTGGTGTGAGTGTCTCAGTGTGTGGTGTGAGTGTCTCAGTGTGTGGTGTGAGTGTCTCAGTGTGTGATGTGTCTCAGTGTGTGGTGTGAGTGTCTCAGTGTGTGGTGTGAGTGTCTCAGTGTGTGGTGTGTGGTGTGAGTGTCTCAGTGTGTGGTGTGAGTGTCTCAGTGTGTGGTGAGTGTCTCAGTGTGTGGTGTGATTGTCGCAGTGGGTGGTGTGAGTGTCTCAGTGTGTGGTGTGAGTGTCTCAGTGTGTGGTGTGAGTGTCTCAGTGTGTCGTATGTCTCAGTGAACATACTGCCAACCCCACCACCTTAGTCAACCTGCCCCCCCCGGCCCAGTCCTCACATCCGTCCCTGGCGTTGAGTTACCAAATACAGCTCGATCTGAAGGAGAGTGTGTGATCAAGAGAAATGAGGAAGAGAATTGTTTGTATGTGAGTGTGTGAAAGGGGGGGGGGATAAAATGCAACTTCTGGTACTTCGTTCCTTACAGAACTAACATCGTCTCCCCACTTTAAGATGATTGGCAGCAAATCTGCTGGTCTCGCGCTCTCTGGGGCGTAGGTCAGTTAACTAGAAGTGACCCTATCTGCTGCCCATTACTTCTCATATCCTATATGTCCCTCTCATGATCCTTGTATGTCTGTGTGTATATTTCTATCTTTATATCTCTATCCCCCCGTCTAAATATCTATCAAGCTATCCATATAAGATATATCTCTACATTTCTATCTCTACGTTTTCTGTCGTTTTTGTTCGTCTGTATTTTTTGACTGTTTTTTTTATTTTACTATCTGTCCAACCTGGCAACAATCTTTTCAAAACGCTTGCCAACTAAACTCAACAGCATTCCAACAAAAAAACTTTCATCAAAATGTCACAATCATATCAACAACACATCAACAAAAACAATATCAACAAACAAACATCCTAAGCAAACTCTCGATAGCGTGCCCGCTGAACCCCTCATAGAGTCATAACGACGAAATATCAACAGCATACCCCGCAGGTCCCCCCCCCGTGTGATAACAATGCCCCCACAGCCTTCTGATGTTATCATACCAGAGCGATAAGAGAGAGAAAAAAATTTTACAAAATTTCTCCAGCTCCGTCGGCGCAGGCCTCAACTTTGGCACCTGGAACACAGTAGAAACAACTGACAGCAAGATTGATAAAACCAGGTGGGAGACAAGACAGTTGTCATAGAGTATGCCCATTTAAAGGGGCCAGGCGAGAGTGTTGCCGTTCATGGGCATATTTATAGATAATACTTTTTTATGCCACCGTGTTTATTGAATATTGTTAGCGTAATCCTTCATAAAAAATGAATACAATTTTAAATATATATAATATTCATATAGTTGGAGTGTTTTTCTGTGGGTGGGGGTACGGGGGGTATCTAAATTTGAGTTTTATTTGTGCAGTAGATCCCAGGTGCGCCGAGAGCCAACAAGGGCCCCAGGACAGGACATCATTGGGGGCCCCTTAATAATCAATGAGTCGTGAAAAAATTGACATGGTCGGGGAGGCCGGGCCCCTTACAGATGCGAGCCCCCTGACAATGACCTCCCCCCGACCCCCCCCCTCTCGGCGTGCCTGGTAGATCCCCCGCCACTTGACATTGTTAGAGACTAATGTACGAACATAGGCGTGCCGTTTGTATCGATAAATAGAAACAGTTGGCGGAACTCAAGCTGGATTCATGAGATCATCGGATCAGTGCGTGACGCCCCTGAGATGAAATCATCGGATCAGTGCGTGACGCACCTGAGATGAAATCATCGGATCAGTGCGTGACGCACCTGAGATGAAATCATCGGATCAGTGCGTGACGCACCTGAGATGAAATCATCGGATCAGTGCGTGACGCCCCTGAGATGAAATCATCGGATCAGTGCGTGACGCCCCTGAGATGAAATCATCGGATCAGTGCGTGACGCCCCTGAGATGAAATCATCGGATCAGTGCGTGACGCCCCTGAGATGAAATCATCGGATCAGTGCGTGACGCCCCTGAGATGAAATCATCGGATCAGTGCGTGACGCCCCTGAGATGAAATCATCGGATCAGTGCGTGACGCCCCTGAGATGAAATCATCGGATCAGTGCGTGACGCCCCTGAGATGAAATCATCGGATCAGTGCGTGACGCCCCTAAGATGAAATCTCCTATAAACCACTTATGGGACGGTTTTTTTTATTGTTGCCATTCTTTCATCCTCCACTACCATAGCCCATAGTGCAAAGACCATGGATGCACCAGAAGAATCCATTGGTCCTCACAGATGATCGAACCGGCGACCTTCAGGTTGACAGTCGCGCGCTTTACCTACCGCACAACCATCCGTTCCCCCCCCCCTTTCATCGGATCAGTACCGCAGCCCATTATATTCAGCCACAAATATTTATCGATCTTCTGAACGACTGTAGATTATGTATCAGCAAGCTGGATCCAACAAGAACGTGTGCTGCTGTTAAGACTGTCTCTGGTACTGGTGGGAAGAAGGATCAGAATTGAAAGAATGGGGGGGTGAGACGGGGGGGGGGGGGGGGGGGGGTCGGAGGAAAGTACCCGTGTCTATGACACATTTGTGTACACAAGATTTTTGAAATCAAACTTTTTAATTGGTCCCATGGCCTGTCAGATAAAGTTTTAAGAAGATTAAGGCTTAGCTATGATAGCCGACTTAACAGAATCGCTGTCACCTTTTTTACTGAACAAAACTGTGGGGGCGGTTGGGGGGAGGGGGGAAGGGAGGGGAACGGTTGACTCCCAGTTTATCTACCAGTGGCAAAGTCAACACCGATGGCCAATTTATCTTCTGACTTGAGTTGACAACATTTAAAATCTGTCAGATACTCGGAGGAATTTTTTTTTCTTTCTTTCCAGCGGCTCTTTGAAAGCAAACGTCATATCGCGAACTCATTCCCCACCCTCCACCTCTAGCCCCGCTCCCCTTTCAACCTCTAGGTCTCGGGAAAACAAAATTAATAATAAAAATGACTCGATATCCCGGCCTGTTGACCTCATTTACCGGAGCTTTGAACTTGGTTTCGAAAAATTAACTAAGCGGGACTTCCGGCGCCCTAGGCAGAGACTTCAAAGATATTGTGTGGCCCTACGAAGTACCTTCAAAATATCTAGGGGCATTAGGCAATAGTAGCCTGGGGATTACAACACCGTCATCATAGTCAGGTCCACCGACAGAAATTTCGGGCCCCTGGGCAGGGCTGTCACGGGACCCCCCCCCCCGTGCTGATAATAATATTTTCAAAAGTTGATTGGCCAGCTCATTCCGGGCCCCTAAAACTCGCCGGGCCCCCTGGGCATATGCCCCCTGCCCCCCTCTCGGCGGGTCTGATCATAGTGACACAACATCGTCATCATAGTGATGCAACATCGTACTCATAGTGACACAACATCGTCATCATAGAGACACAACATCGTCATCATAATGACACAACATCGTCCTCATAGTGACAACACTGTGCTACTTATTTTATTTTACGCATCGAACTCCAAAAAAAAATCGTTTTCTAAATATAAATAATTAAATTAAAAAATTTTAAAAATACGTGCAGCAAGAGAAATTATGACAGATAAATAATTGACGTATGATATTCTAATAAATGTACATCCTTTTACACAAGACACAGCTTTTCTCGAGATTTTAAACTTTAAATCTCCAGGGATCAGTTGTCGTTTCGACGTGGGTCACAATCTAGGTCAAACCTTTTTATGTCCCACTCTTCACACACACACACACACACACACGCGCGCGCGCGCGCGCGCGATTGCTGACAATCAGTCAAGTACTCACTGTTAGCACTATAGGCGGGGCTTGCGATTTCCATCTCCCTAAAGGACGATTCAAGAGGTCAACTCCTGATGGATCGTTCGGAAGAGGATGACCATTTAATGTCTTTTAGTCGCAGCCTGGGCTGGGCTCGGAATTTTAGGTACCGTTGTAATGTTTTATGACCTGCGGCTCTTTCTTGTGAAGACCACTCGTAGATGAAATCCCCCCCCCACCCCTTTTGCATCCTAACATCAGAGACCGTTAAACAAGTCGAAAGTTAAACTTTCTTTATTTTATGGAGTAATCAGTTAAATTCGAAAACACTTGCGATAGAGACTGTGTGTCTGTTCTGTGTGTGTCTATGAGTGTGTGTGTGTCTGTGTGTATATATATATATATGTTAGATTGGCGGTAGTGTTTATAGTCAAGCGTGAGCACTTATAGTGACCATTTCCAAACTCAATGGCACTTGAGGCCCATAAACTGGGAAATGGAAGCAATCTATTGGTCAATTACAATCGGAATCAAAGTCAGTTCCCGCTCCCAGACCACTCTCCTGAAATCGGCCATGTTGATGTTTTTTATTTATTTATTTATTTGTTTGTTTGTTTTGTTTTGTTTTTTTTACATTTGTCGTAAACATTTATTTATATTTATTTTTTAAACCCCCAACCCCTTTCTTCTCCTACCTTTTACATTTCAAGTTTCCTTTTTGTTTTTCCCATCATGTATTTTTTTTTTTACATTTTAACTATAGAATAAGGTGGTTTGGAAACGATGGTGTCATGGGTCTCGTGATCAGATCTCGTATTCCTTTATGCCATGAGACTCAACTATCGTATGGACCATAACATTATTCGTAATTGTTTACCTTTGGTTTTCAGCTGTCTTCCACATGTTTTCATTTCCCTAGGAACACACTTTGTGATATGAGCGGGAGGGGGGGGGGAGCGCCGAGGCATGTTCATTATGTTATTTGGAGGTCCTAGGCATAGACTTTATGTTATTTTTGGGCCCAAGGCTTAGACGTTATGTTATTTGGGGGCCCGAGGCATAGACGTTGTGTTATTTGGGGGCCCGAGGCTTATACGTTCTGTTATTTGGGGGCCCGAGGCATAGACGTTGTGTTATTTGGGGGCCCGAGGCATAGACGTTAT
The DNA here is from genome assembly GCA_021962125.1 of Bulinus truncatus. NCBI lineage: Eukaryota > Metazoa > Mollusca > Gastropoda > Planorbidae > Bulinus > Bulinus truncatus. The sequence continues at coordinate 16,566,991 of JAGDYQ010000002.1, forward strand.
GTTATTTGTGAGCTCGAAGTTTAGACCTTAAGATATTTACGTGTTCTAGGCAAAAGTATATGTTGAGAAGTCATATAGTATCGTATTCAAATTGTCTAGGTATTGGGATGTGGGGGGGGGGGTGGAAGAAGTGGGACCCCTTTGGCCGCCTAGCTTGCCTATCCAAAAGTAGGGCCCTTCTGGCCCCTCACTGTATTCCGTTAAATTAAAAAAGTACCCCACCATTCCACCCCATTAGTCATCTTAAAGTTACCGACCACTCTCTCTCTCTCACTCTCTCTCTCTCTCACTCTCTCCCTCTCTCTCTCTCTCTCTTTTTCTCATTTGTCTTTCTCTCTCTCTCTCACTCTCTCTCTCACTCTCTCTCTCTCTCACGCTCTCTCTCTCTCTCTCTCGCTCTCTCTCTCTCTCTCTCTCTCTTGTTTGTGGAATTGACACCTTAAAGATGCACCAAAACGAGTCACACAAAACAATTGAAGGGTTACCGGGGGGTTACACATACCTTACCCCTACCCCCACCCCTTCATCATATACCCTTATACACCCGTGAGGTTGGGGAAAAAGTGACAGCTGGTTTCTGCCGTTTTGATAATAGAAAGTTTAAGGGACTACCTATTCTCGACCCATTTCCCATCTAACGACGTCCGCGTGACGTTGTCTCCCCTTCTAAAGATATCCAGTTACCACTGGGGTAACACAGACTCTATAATTACCTCCCCTTTCTGTCAACCTCTTTTTGCAGAATCGCACACCTTTTTTTTTTTTCTGTTACAAAACTTATTTCACTTCGTGGCGAAGAAGCACGTATAGCAGTGTCGTCGGTAGCGCTGGTTTGTGTGGCAGTGTCGTCGGTAGCGCTGGTTTGTGTGGCAGTGTCGTCGGTAGCGCTGGTTTGTATGGCAGTGTCGTCGGTAGCGCTGGTTTGTATGGCAGTGTCGTCGGTAGCGCTGGTTTGTATGGCAGTGTCGTCGGTAGCACTGGTTTGTGTGGCAGTGACGTCGGTAGCACTGGTTTGTAAGGCAGTGTCGTCGGTAGCGCTGGTTTGTATGGCAGTGTCGTCCGTAGCGCTGGTTTGTGTGGCAGTGACGTCGGTAGCACTGGTTAGTAAGGCTAAGTCCCTAGTAGCACTGGTTTGTATGGCTAAGTCCCCAGTAGCACTATGTCGTCAGTGTGTCAACCAGAAGCCAATGAGGGGAATGCCTCGTCGTGCAAGTTATGTTGATTTTATTAGCTATTGGGAATGGCTGTGTGAAGATTCATTTGTAACTTTAAATTTTTATGCTTTGTTTTTTTTTTTGGCTTTTAGTCTTGTTAAGTAATTTTTAATAATTATATATACATACATATATATATATGATTGAATTTTTTTTAACGGTTTTGGAGGACAGGACGGGAAACGGAAAGGCCGGGGGGGGGGCGGTTCGATACAGGGATCGCGTCATAACATCCAAGCCACCACACAACATCCAAGCCACCACACAACATCCAAGCCACCACCTGCATTTTCGGACATTTAAACAGGGGTGGGGGGATAATTCAGAACAAATCTGGAGATTCTCGACCTTCGTAATGCCATTACAATCAAACAGGTGGGTAGATGACTGGCTGTCACACACACTCCCCCCCCCCCGCTTCCCCAGTCTCCAGTGCGGCAAGGTGATTGTGAGCTGGGGGACAATGCTTGGGGGGGGGGGGGGAGAGACAGTGGTAGTGGCTAGAAGTACGCTCGTTGAGGGAGGGGGGTGGGGTGGGATGTGGGGCTGGTCTGTCCTGTGCCTACAACATGGTGTCTACCCTAACAGAAGGGCTTGTTGATGAATAGTTCTCTGCCACCGGTGTTATTATGGCCAACACTGGATATAGGTAAATTTCATTTTCTTCTTGAAAACGACACCCCCTCCCCCCCCTTTACCCACTCTTCTCCCCCACCATCTTGTCCCATCGTTAAAATGTTACGTGTCATCACTGTCATCCATTACAACGCAAAACACACATAAACAATGTTAACACGCGTATACTGAAACACAGACAAACACACACAGACAAACACACACACACAAACACACACACACACACACACAGCGACCAGCCCAAAAGTCAAGAACGAAATAATTAAAAAAGCCAAAACCATCTAGAAATCATCAATTTCTAGATGGTTTTGGCTTTTTTAATTATTTTGTCTACGAAACAACTCATCAAACAATCTCCCCACATCCTGGCGCTAAGCTGTGTGTTTGTGAACGCAAAAATGATAAGTGATGAGCTAGAAAAGTAAGTAACACATCCAATCATGATACAATACTTCTTATCTATATTTCAACTATTCGATCTACTTATGTACCTTTATAAATTGTTTTAATCTATCAAACAATCAATGAATCTGTGCCTGTCAATCAATCATATAATCCACCAATCGATAATTTAATCGATATAATCAATCAATTAAAAAAAATCCATTGATCTTTCTGTTTGTTTGCTTTTTGTTATTTTTTTTTTTCAATTTTCAACTTGTAACACTGTCAACCATTCATCCCCGTTCCTTCTCGTTTGTATCTCTAGTTATACCTTTACTTCACGTGTTATACCTTTGCTTCATGTGTTATACCCTTACTTCACGTGTTATACCCTTACTTCATGTGTTCTACCCTTACTTCACGTGTTATACCCTTACTTCATGTGTTATACCCTTACTTCACGTGTTATACCCTTACTTCATGTGTTATACCCTTACTTCACGTGTTATACCCTTACTTCATATGTTATACCTTTGCTTCATGTGTTATACCATACTTCACCTGTTATACCCTTACTTCACGTGTTATCCCCTTACTTCATGTGTTATACCCTTACTTCACGTGTTATACCTTTACTTCATGTGTTATACCTTTACTTCACGTGTTATACCCTTACTTCACGTGTTATACCTTTACTTCATGTGTTATACCCTTACTTCACGTGTTATACCTTTACTTCATGTGTTATACCCTTACTTCACGTGTTATACCTTTACTTCACGTGTTATACCTTTACTTCACGGGTTATACCTTTGCTTCATGTGTTATACCCTTACTTCACGTGTTATACCCTTACTTCACGTGTTATACCTTTACTTCACGTGTTATACCTTTACTTCACGTGTTATACCTTTGCTTCATGTGTTATACCATACTTCACGTGTTATACCCTTACTTCACGTGTTATACCCTAACTTCACGTGTTATACCCTCACTTCACGTGTTATACCTTTATTTCGTGTTTTATACCCTTACTTCGTATGTCATACCCTTACTTCACGTGTTTTACCCTTACTTCACGTGTCATAACCTTACTTCACGTGTTATACCTTTACTTCACGTGTTATACCTTTGCTTCATGCGTTATACCCTTACTTCACGTGTTATACCCTTACTTCATGTGTTCTACCCTTACTTCACGTGTTATACCCTTACTTCATGTGTTATACCCTTACTTCACGTGTTATACCCTTACTTCATGTGTTATACCCTTACTTCACGTGTTATACCCTTACTTCACGTGTTATACCCTTACTTCACGTGTTATACCCTTACTTCATATGTTATACCTTTGCTTCATGTGTTATACCATACTTCACCTGTTATACCCTTACTTCACGTGTTATACCTTTACTTCATGTGTTATACCCTTACTTCACGTGTTATACCTTTACTTCATGTGTTATACCTTTACTTCACGTGTTATACCCTTACTTCACGTGTTATACCTTTACTTCATGTGTTATACCCTTACTTCACGTGTTATACCTTTACTTCATGTGTTATACCCTTACTTCACGTGTTATACCTTTACTTCATGTGTTATACCCTTACTTCACGTGTTATACCCTTACTTCATGTGTTATACCCTTACTTCACGTGTTATACCTTTACTTCACGTGTTATACCTTTACTTCACGGGTTATACCTTTGCTTCATGTGTTATACCCTTACTTCACGTGTTATACCCTTACTTCACGTGTTATACCTTTACTTCACGTGTTATACCTTTACTTCACGTGTTATACCTTTGCTTCATGTGTTATACCATACTTCACGTGTTATACCCTTACTTCACGTGTTATACCCTTACTTCACGTGTTATACCCTCACTTCACGTGTTATACCCTCACTTCACGTGTTATACCTTTATTTCGTGTTTTATACCCTTACTTCGTATGTCATACCCTTACTTCACGTGTTTTACCCTTACTTCACGTGTCATAACCTTACTTCACGTGTTATACCTTTACTTCACGTGTTATACCTTTGCTTCATGTGTTAAACCCTTACTTCACGTGTTATACCCTTACTTCATGTGTTCTACCCTTACTTCACGTGTTATACCCTTACTTCATGTGTTATACCCTTACTTCACGTGTTATACCCTTACTTCACGTGTTATACCCTTACTTCATGTGTTATACCCTTACTTCACGTGTTATACCCTTACTTCACGTGTTATACCCTTACTTCATGTGTTATACCCTTACTTCACGTGTTATACCCTTACTTCATGTGTTATACCCTTACTTCATGTGTTATACCCTTACTTCACGTGTTATACCCTTACTTCATGTGTTATACCCTTACTTCACGTGTTATACCCTTACTTCACGTGTTATACCCTTACTGCATGTACGGCCCCGATTTTTCAGACTGATTAATGAAAAAATAAAAAATAAAAAACCTGTGAAAAAAGAAGCCTAAGTGGGTCTATCTGTGACACTTTTGGACCCTTTGATCTGTCGATTTTAGAACGCAACAAGTGCTGCTATCATCTCGCTTGTTAAGACCTGATAGTGAACATGAAGTTTAGAGAGAGAGAGAGAGAGAGAGAGAGAGAGAGAGAACATTACACAGGTGTCTGTTTCAAAAGTCCTTTCCTTTTATTGTCTTAGCCTTGAATTTAAAACAAGAACCTTCCAATATTGTTTCCTCGGTGGTGGCGGGTTTTGATCGGGGGGGGGGGCGGGGGAGAAGGGGCGCTTGTCAAGCTGTTACCTAGCTCAAACGATCGCCCCTTCCTTTCCCCCTATCAGCAAGTAGCACTTCAGCCGATCTGGGGCCCACTCCAGACTTGCCTTTATGACTGAACAGATAAAATTGATTTTTTTTTTTAAAAAGGGGTTGGGGAAGGGGTGGGGGGCGCACCGTCTGTTAAGTTGGTTTGGGGGGGGGAGGGGGGAGGACTTGAACAAAAAAAATACGGCGCAAGTACGTTGATCAAGTGAAGTGTTTTATAACAGAGCCTTAAGAGATTGATAGTCGCTTCCCCCTGGTTAATTATGTCACTCGTGAGAGGTGGGCGGGGCACGTCTGTTTACATACGTCATGAGTCTTGTGTCCTTGTGTTCTATCATACACACACACACACACACACGCTTTTAGTCCTGTACGATACACTGATAACAAACTCTCTCTCTCTCTCTCTCTCTCTCTCTCTCACACACACACACACACAGACACACACACACACATCGGTACGACACATATTCCCATTGCGAGCTGTAAAATTTCACTCATCGTAAATACACTTGTAAAAAAGCTTCAATGAAAACTTTAGGTGTATGTTCAAACTTCAAAGAAGAAATCTTTTGTCGCTCACATCATGTTTAGTAAATATGCTGTTATTATTGTTTTTGTTTTTTTTATTATTATTCCAAATCATTATTTTAGTAATAATGTTCCAAATCATTCGATGTTAACCTAAAGCAGTGGCCCCCCAAAGCAGTGGTCCAAGAGGCGAGAAAAAGGTTGGGTACCACTGCCTTAAAGATTATGGGTGTTGTTATTCGTCTACTTAAAATTCATAACGACAATATTCTAGAACAGCCGATAGAAGAAACTAGTCGGCAACCCATGGGCGCCCACCCCCTCCCCAACAGTGCCGAACCTGGAGATTTAGGGGTCCCGGGGGGCTTGGCCTCTTTTGGGGGCCCCTGCATTTTGACATTCGACACCATGACATGAGATAATGCACTTAATATATAGTGTAAAAAATGTTTGGGGGGTCCCTCTCAAGCTGGGTCCCGGGGAGACTTTCGAATTTGGACCCCCTTCCCCCTCCCTAGTTACTCCTCTGCTCCCTAATGTTTATGCGGTGATTCCTGCCTGGAGTGCCCTTAGCCCGATAAACATTTTAAGTCAAATCTGATGAAAAAAATACAATGTTTCTAAAAGTATATGTCCACAATGATAGCAATCTAGGTCTACATGGGTAACAATTCAGACCCACTACAAAGTAAATAGATCTGAGTAGCTGACCGGGGAGGGGGTGGAGGGGGGAAGAGGTGAATGATTCGGCAGTTGTGAAGTCATTGAGGCTTCAGTAGTTTCAGATTATTATTAAAAGGAACAATATTTCCAAGTGCCATCCATGAAAGCGTTTTATTTTTTGCCCCCAAAATGTACTTTTTTTGTCTTGGGACTAGAGGCTCAAACGTACTTTTGAATGGCGCGCCAAATTATCTTTCCCTAGGACTTTAATGTATCTTTGCGACGGAAAGTCTCTAACACACTCTCTCAATCAATCAATCTCTCTCTTTCTCTCTCTCTCTCGCTCTCTCTCTCTCTCTCTCTTTCTCTCTCTCTGTCTCCCCACCCCATAAAGATAAACTATGTATGTGTTATATTACCTGCTTTTTAGTTTTACGGTCAACTGAAATAATTCCCAGCCACATTATAAGTTTACAGGTTAGATCGCCATCACGCAGGGGTGGGGGATGGGGGGGGGGACTAGGGCGGTGGTGTGGTATGTATGGGACGGGAAGGGAGATAGAGGCAGAAGGAAATAGGAATGACAGGAACGATAATAGAAGTGGAAACGGGATACGACCGGACAGTGATTGACCATTACTGTCCCCTCTGGTGAGGTCCATTATCATTTTGAATCAGATAACCGGGGACCAGGTTTTAAACGGACATTAAAAGATGAGCTCACCGGAGAATGTCGTTGTGTGCGCGAGTTGTTGTTTGTCTTGTTTGTTTGTTTGTTTGTTTGTTCATGTTAAGATGTTCAACCAAGCGAGTTATCACAGAAGTTCATTTCCATTTACAACGATGTTCGTTTTTACTGAACTTTTATTTCTCTCTCTCTCTATCTTTTGGTTTTTCTAGTCTTGTCTATAAACTATATCTTTATGTCTTGTCTTTTGTTTATACCCCGCCCCCTTGCCTTCCTCCTCTAAACACACCCTCCGAGCGAAGGGATGATAGGTGACCAGGGGTCAGCGAACTCTAAAGTAAAGGGGGTGGGGGTGGGGTGGGAATTCAGAGGTAAAGATTGGAATTTTTTTATGTATTTTTTTTACCGGCCGGTACATGAAGGATGAAAGTACGGGTGGGTGGGTGGGGAGGTAACTGACCTATAATATCTCCTGGTGATCTCTCCTGGCATCGCTACGGTCACTGGAGACGTGATCGGCGTACAGCGGTCGTCGGCACTGATTGACACGATCACCGCGACGTCTTTATATGTCAATCAGCTTTATTATGCACGCGCAACGAGATGGCGATTTATTTTGATTTTTTTTTTTTAAAACCGGACTCACCGGACCGTGAGATCGCCACCACTGATATAAGACGTCGACTGAAATGACCACTCGTACTATGAATATAGAACGGCTTCATTTTACAGCCAGTTGGCTTGGACGGGATGGGGGAGGGGGGGGAGAGGGGTAAGGAAGGGGATGAGTCCGGTGGGGGAGGGGGAGAGGGGTAAGGAAGGGGATGAGTCCGGGGGGGGAGGAGTCTGGGGTGGGGGGAGTTGTCGAGATAAAAAGTCGTTAAATGAAACATCAGATTGTGTGGCAGTTTGACTTGTCTGTCTTGCTGCAACCGGATAGCAATGACCAATGATGACCATGAAAGGACGGAACACACTTTTTCATTTCTTCGGCTTTTTTTTTTCTCCACACCGTCATCGCTGCTGGGACGGTATCAGCAGTCACCTTTGTAACAGATTGACCAATGTCATACTGTTTTAGGCGCACCGGTCATTGAGGCGCCATAGAGGGATTGTAGTAACTGATGTTTTTTTTTTTTACATCTGCAGTTTTGAATTGTTTCTGCGCTTTTTAAACATGAAAGCCAAAGGCCAAAATGTGAAATAATTCCATTTAAATATATATATATATATATATATATATATATATATATATATATATATATATATATATATATATTGTATTTCTACAACATATTCCATCTTTAAATTGTAATAAAATCATGAAAAAATCGGATCTCTCCGAAACCAAAAATAACCTAGAATTCTGATGAAATCTAAGGGAATATAACTCTATGCAAAGGTTACAGCTAGTATTCTATTAATTAACTATGACAAGATTGTAATAAAAAAGGCACATTCTGAAATAGGTTTAATAATTAGGGAACATCATAGTATAAGTTGAAGTTGTGTAAACTGAAAATCTTCGTATCTTTTTGTGAAGTTGTATTGTAGCTGAAAAAAGGATGACGAGCTTTGTCGTTACCGTTTAAGATGTTGTTGTTTTTTTTTTATATTCAAAATGTGGCTGCAATTTTTTTTTTAATTTATTGTAAAGTTTGGTCCTTCTGTATAAATTATCTTAGGTGATGCTTCTTTTTGGACGGATGATTTTCCATTATTAACCAGCTCAATATGATGTGGATGTTACCTCAAAAACTCACTTATTGTTAAGCTGATGTTACTTAAAGT
>JAGDYQ010000002.1:16580702-16597751 GCA_021962125.1 Bulinus truncatus
TAAATACCTCGTGTGTAGTTATTAATTTGAGTTTTTTTTTTTATTATTCTTGCTTCATGCCCGGACTACCGTGTAGTCTGTCAGAAGGCATGGACACTTCCTCTCTTTGATTTACTAATCCAAGATTATATTACTTCAACCATTCCCCCCCCTCCCCCAACTTCCCCTTTTTCCTCTTTTTTTTAATACTGTTCGTGCCGAGATTCAGCAGACAATTAAACTTGTACAACCAGCAGATTTATTAACCAAGTGTTGGCGAAAAACTCCTGACCGCTTTTGTTTCCGAAAATGTCAAGTTAGAATCTTGAGTTGCCACTTTGCACACACAAAAAATTTGTTATTAGAGCACTATGTGACCTTTTAAAAAAGAATGAGATTTTAAAAGAATGGACAAATTGGCATGGAAGAATGCAAAGTCATCAAAAGTTTGTCTATTTCAAAATATTTTATTTTACACCTGTGTATTATCGATTGGACGCACCGTATCTTCTCTTCTCTTCATTTCTCATAAATCGTCGGAACACAAATATTTGCAAAAGAAATACCTTTCGCACATCTATTGCATTCTTTTTTCTGTGGAGTGTGTGTGTGTGTCGAAACGGTGGAAGGGTCATGATGTATTAATACACAGCAGTGTGAATTCCTCCAGTCCAGGCGGTAATTTGATACTTTTTCCCTGACAGTTTTAAGTGGCCACCACAGTGTATGCGTGAATATTGCGTCCGTGAATGAAATTCGCGGTCTGTAGGAAATACGATCAAACTTAATGTGCCGTATATTGTTTATAAGGTTTTAAAGGAGGGGGGATTAAAAAATTAAATGTAATCTCTACACCAAATTTTACGAGGAAATTATGAACTTGACGACTAATTTTAAGTTTGTGTGTGCAGGGCCCATCTAAGGGGTCTGGGAAAGTCCCTAGCCCTCAGAGGACCATCTGCTAGGTCTTGAGATATCCCCCGATCCCTTTAAGAATGAGATGTTTATAGTTTTGATTCCTGGGCCCTTTCTCCACCCCCCCCCCACACACACACACACGCAGTCAAAACCATATATTTATACTTGTCGCGTAATTTTTGAATCTCTGTTTCTAGAGGGGTTCGAATGTTTTATTCTGCGCCCTTGGCCCGAACCGACCTTAATCCGCTCCTGTTTTGATCATTTAAAATAATAAATGACTAATGGTGCGTTTTTTGTTGTTGTTGGCAGTGCCCTTTTTTTTTATTCCAACCATGGTGCCATGGCTATGGGGGCACATAGAGAGGTCTTGGGGGCAAAACACAATGTCCAACACTTCACCAAATCTAATACCATGCACCCTATAAGGTTGGGTGCACCACTTGGGGACTTTCACCGTGTTGGTAGAACCGGGGACCTTCAGTTTGACAATCTCTCTCTCTCTCTCTCTCTCTCTCACACTCACTCACTCACTCACTCACTCACTCTCACTCTCTCTCATTCTCTCTCTCAATTTATGCCTGTCTCTCTTTCTGTCTCTCTGTCTATCTCCCTATCTCTCACTTTTTGTCTGTCTGTCTGTCCCTCTCTCAATCTCTCTCTCTCTTTCTGTCTCTCTCTCTTTTTCTGTCTCTGTCTCGCTGTCTCTCACTCTCTCTCTCACTCTCTCTCTCCCACTTTCTGTCTGTCTGTCTCTCTCACTCTCTTCCTCGCTTTCTGTCTGTCTGTCTGTCTCTCTCTCTCTCTCTTTCTCTCTCTCTCTCTCTCTCTCTCTCTCTCTCTCTCTCTCCAACGATCGACCATTCCTTACCCCCACCATCCCACCACCACCATTTTAAAATTAACTTTACCTGTGTAATTTTTAGTTCACTTCTAATTCTAGTTACAAATAAAATGGTTGTTAGGAATTCATGGGTGGAGACAGAGGCGGATTAATGGACGTGCTCAATGGACGCACATCCAGTGCCCTTGAATATTTAGGGGCACCACAAAGCTCTATTCAGAAACCCATTAATGTGTCTCTGTTTTTCTAAGGGGGCCAAAATATTAAGTTCTGGGCCCGGGGGTATCAACTGACATAAGTCCGCCCCTGGGTAAATAGGTAACAAGCCCCCCCCCACCCCAGGGCCTCTGGAAACCTAAGAACGGCTCTATGTGTGTTATGTGTGTGTTTGCATGTGAGTGTTTATGCAGGTAAGTTATGTGTTTGTATGTGTGGATACCTATGTATGTTTGCGTTGTTATGTAAGCTTGAATGTGTTGACCGTTTTAGTGTCTATATGTGTGTATATGTATGTATCTTTATGTTTAAGCATGTGTGAAAGTGTGTCTGTGTTTTTGTGTTGGGTGAAAGATAAATCGATGTAGGCGATCAGGGAAAGGGGGGCGGGGGGTGACGTTTGTAAACATTTAGATCAAGTGAGCTGTTAATCTCCTAACATGTCCAATGATTAGCCTTTAATAAACACACACACGCACACACGCGCTGACCGCTGGCGATAACAACCCCTGTTGACATGTACAATTTGACGATGACCTGACACAGTTAACATCTTTCAGTGGACTGGGATACAAATGAATGAACACAAATCAATTACTCATCGGGTAGTTATCTCACCTCAGCCTATGGTAACTCACTTAACAAAGTGTCATCGTAGTGTCCAGTGGTCGTTCGGACATATGGGTCAATCAGTTCAGACGTTAGTCAATGTTTGTCTTGTTCGTCCATTTCTTCCTCCCTCAATTTTTTCTGTAAGACAATATAATAATAAGCTGTGCTGCTGAATGACAGAAACAGGTGAAAATATCTATCAGTCAATATTTTTGTAGACAGAGACAGAGTAGTCGGGGTCAGAGAAAGTGCGACAGACAGAATGACAGACAGATGTAAGAGAACGTGTGATATTCATGGCAATTTGTCTGCGGTATACGACAGTGTTCGCCAGCGGTATATGACATTGTTCGTCTGCGATATACGACATTGTTCGTCAGCGGTATACGACAATGTCCGTCTGCAATATACGACATTGTTCGTCAGCGGTATACGACATTGTTCGTCTTGTGAGTTTCCTGTTTAATTTCCTTTTTGGTTTGGAAATGTATGACTTAAACCAATTTGGAAAAATTTACCGAGAGACAGAATGTAATGAGCGAAAGATATGTTTGTTTAGTAAGTGTGTGGATGTTTTTACGGAACGTGCTAATGGATGGTCGTATGATACCTGGTTCGATCTTCGGTGAGGACCGAGGAAATTTTTCAGGTCTTGACTCAAGTTCCCGATGTATCTCCCGTGGTGTCTCCATGGCCATTGCACTATCGGCTATGGTGGGGATGAAAGAAGGGCACCGTAAAAAAAAAAACATCTCATTAGTGGTTTATAGGATCTAAGAGATTTCATCTCATCCTTACAGGGACTTCACACACAATGATTAGAGTTGTATGTAAAGATTTCCCCAGCACATTCATGAATGCGAACGTTGTCCTTAAATAGATCGCAGTGGTTACGGTTCCAAGTAACGGGACTACGTATTATTTTTTTTTTCGGGGTCCAGCTATAGATGCGCATGCGCGACAGACGGACTGCTTATTATTGCATTTTTTTTTTGGTTTTCGGGGGCTTGGGTTAGGGTTAGGGTTAGGAATAGGGTTAGGATTAGAATTAGAATTAGAGTTAGGGTTAGGGTTAGGGGATTAGGGTTAGGGATAGGGTTAGGGTTAGGAGCAATATCTATAGCCGGACCCCGAAAAAAAAATTCGGAGTCCGGCTATCGCGCATGCGCACATCTACAGCCGTTAAAAAATAAAGTCCGTCTAGAGCGCTAGAGCGCATGCGCATCTATAGTTGGACCCCGGAAAAAATTAATACGGATTCCCGTTCCTTTGGAACCGTAGCCAATGCTTTAATAGATCAGAATACCCCAATATGGTATAGTCTATCATAATAGCTCTATATGTATGTACATAACTCTTGATTCCATACCAGCTCGCGCAATCTGAACTAACTTTGTAAATTTACTCTACAGACAGTTGGATCACAACCAGATAGTTTGCATATCAGATTCAGCCATCCGACACTTACGGAGCATGGAAATTTTGTGAGTATTTATCGTTTTTTGGTTATCACACTGCAACACACGACTGTACATTCTAATAAACACCCGGCACGAAATATAATAACAATAACAATTAGTGTCAATGGGACTTACTTCACTCAACACAGAATAATCCACAATTACAGTGATAGGTATTCGAACTCAGAGGCGTAACTAGGGAGGTGGTTCAAATTCGAAAGTCCCCCCGGGCCCCAGCTTGAGGGGGGTCCCCAAAGATTTTCTACATTAAATATTAAGTACTTTATCTCATGTCATGATGTCGAATGTCAAAATTCAGGGGCCACCAAAGAGGCCAAGCCCCCCCCCCCCGTATCCCCAAATCCCTAGGTTCGGCACTGTTCGAACTGTGATCGATCGTTTGGAGACCTAATTCACTTCTTTCTACAGAAAGAGTCAACGACCAAATCTTTTGGTTTCTGACAATATTCCAGTTGTCACTTACACATATACACCAAAATAATAGAGGTGGGGGGGAACTAATGTAGACAGGGGCGTCTTATGATCCTTGTGGGCCCCTAGGTACTTTTACATTTAAAGCCCCCCCCACTCGTACCTGAAATTTTCTTTGTGTAGACTTTCGTAGACTTTCGTGGGCTCCTATAGGCCCTGCATGTAGATTGTTTTAACCCCTTCGCCTCGGAATCGACAAATTGCAGAATCGTACATTGACGACAAACAAGGTGGTAAATGTCAGCCTCAATTGGAACTCAAGGAATACCTCTTAGTCATCTCAGGAAGCTAGTCTATCTATCCCAGGTCTTCTTCTGCTCTTACATTTATTCTACTCGTACATCAAATCGATGTAGGCTACTACACAATGAAACTTTCATTGTTGAGTATATTATAGAGTACGCTTTATAATGATTTAACCTTTAATTCATTTCCTCTGGTAATTATGTGAAATAAATGGTACCATAAGTGTAATAAATAATTCTTCCGTTATTAAAGGTACAATTTCTCCCAATTATTCGGCTTGTAATTTTCTGGTCGTTGTATTATCCGGCCTAGCTAAAAATTGTTATCCGTTACATTTGGTAAGAGTGTTTTACTGGTGGAGCAGTAAAAACATATTCTTAAAGAGCTACGTCCTATCCGGCTTTTGTAAAGTCTGGCATGTTTTTCTGATACATTAGGCCGGATTGACGAAAGTCTACTGTGTTATGAACCTGGCGGCCTTTCCCCCCCCCCCCCGTTCCAAACTCCCATTTCACAGACCTTGTCTTTTATCTCTAGCCTCTAAACCACCTTTAACACCTGTGAAGTGTATTACGGTGCCGCGCACCGAGCCAGCAGCAACCCTCAGCTGTAAGCCATCGTCTGCTAGTAACGTGACCCGCCATTGTTTACGTAACACCCCTAACCACGATCCGATGCCGGTATTTACCGAAAGACATCTATCATCGAGGATTGAACCGTTTTGTGTCTCTGTCGAATGTGCGCATGCGCGCGCGTCTGTAGAATGTGAGCGCCCTTTTTAACGAATCCGCTTGGGACGAGGTTTTAAAAAAAAGAAAAGCTCTGGCTTTGAGATTATTTCTTACAAAAACTGGCAGAGCACCTTAATTGGCGGGAGTCTATTGCTTGCCAGGTTTATTTTTTTCTTAACGCGCCCAACAAACTGGCATTTCGGTATCTCGACAATTGGGGGAAAACAAACGTAATGATTTGATCAACTTAGGAAAAGACTGCCAAATGTTGAACGACGATGCATTTGGGGAAATCAAACCAGATTTGTTTTCTCGGAATCTTCTGATGAAATCTTGGGAGATGCAGACGAAAAATCGTTTACGCTTGAAGAAGGTCATGTAAACAGACTACTTGATGGTGGTGGGGGTGGAGGGTGGATGGGGGAATTATTCCAGAGGGACCTAATGGTTTACATGCATCAAATGACGATAAAGTGGCGGTTCTCTGTTAACCTCACATTTATGGATGCGGCCTTAGCACCCCGCGGGACTTAGGGCTAGTGTCATTTAGTGGGGCAGTGTAGATGCGTAGGTAGGATGGGGGAAGGGGGGTCCAAATTTGAAAGTCCCCCCGGGCCCGAGGTTAAGGGGGGGGCCCAAACAATTGTTTACATTAAATATTATGTACATTATCTCATGTAATGGGTCGAATGTCAAAATGCTGGGCCAAGCCCCCGGGCCCCCAAATTTCTAGGCTCGGCCCTGGCTTAGGGCGAGTGTCATTTTGCGGGTATCTAGGGCAAGTGTCAAATCCAGGCACTAGAAAGGGCGTTGAGTTCTGTTACAATTAGGTACCAAACAAACTCCAAGCGCGGTGCCTGCGATAGTCGTTCCATTTGCCACACCCACACCAACTATTTTTTTTTTGTTTAATATTTGAAGTTTTTTTTTTTTAAACTAGAAAAGCCTCTTTATCTGTCCATTACTATACAAAAAATGTAAGTTCACTTTGTAGTTAAGGGCCGTTCACTTATTGTATGACGGGTAACGATTGGTCTGGTTAGTTCGATATTATCCGTAATGTTGTGGGCATACATCTCTAAGTACTATGTTGATTTTTTTTATAGAACATTATGATTGTTTTGTATTTTCTCCTCCCCAGAACACTAAGTAACAACAATATGACATCCGTCTCTTCCAACCTCTTTGAAAACATGAAACAGCTGCGTGTACTGTAAGTATGCCTCCCATATCCTTAAAACCCCTAAACCCTAATTTTAAGTCATACCGGTAGGTGTAAACCCATATCTTTATTTTCATTCCATATACTCAAGTAAAATTCTTTATAGGACTACTTAGCCACGTTTGTTTTGATTTTTTTTCGTGTGCACAATATTTATTAGAAAATTAGTAAAGCAATGTTTGTATCTACTGCTGTATTTGTAGAAAAAATCGCGGTAACATTTTAAAAAAGGGACAGAACTAGATCAGTGGACAATGGTGGAGGTGTGTCCGAGGTGGAAGGAAGGGGAGCTAATCTTAAGTGTTAATCTGTGTTAGATGGCTGTACGTGGTTGGCTGAACGAATGTGAAAAGATCGTTTGTTTTATCTCACTGTATGAGTTATGTTGGAATTGATATCATAAATTGGAGGAAAATGTCTACATTGTTTACTAATCGTAAAAAAAAATGTGTGGGCAGTGAGTTATAGGGTAATGTGGTCAGTTATAATCTTGCAGCATATCAGCTAGTATACATCTAATACATCATTATGTATGAATTACCGCTGTTCAACTTATACTTAATGAAAGTGTCAAATTTGTTACGGAGAGTATCACAAAATATTTTGGTATTTTGTGATCTCTCCTTCCTGGTCTGAGAGACATACCATGATCCACGGGGGATGGATCATAGGGGTTCTCTAGTCAGGAAAAAAAACCCATTTCTTGCGAGGGTGGTGGTACTGTGGTCAATGAGGACTATCCGAGACCGCAGTATTCACAGCTGGCGGTGGTGACGGATGTGGTCGGCACACAACACCCTTCCACTCCGTCCCACTCAAGCACACCTGCGCAGCTTGCCATTTCCGGCTGAGGGTACAGGCACACTACACCCTCCCTTCTGTCCGAGTGGCAGGAAAAACCCCTTTCCTTGCCATTCTGGCCGACCGGCAGTACACACACCCTGCTGGTCTGGCCGGTTTGGCAAGGATTAAAACCCATCTTTCTGCCATCCCTGCAGATGATAGCGGGCACACTCACCCCGCCGCTCTGTAGGCATGGCAGACGTGCATCAACGCCGCCAACAATGTTGGTGTGGTAGGCACACTACACCCTAACATGCTGGCAATGGCGGCGTTAAAAAAAAATAAAAAAAAAGAAAGTGTCAAAGTAAAGCCTGAAAGGGTTTTTACAACACTTACATTTATTATGGAAACGATCATTACGCAAATGACCTTTGTTTAGTTTAAGATTAAATGTTTACAAAATGACTATTTAAAAGATGATACTAGCTGCCAACTCTCTCTCTTTTATCTCATCCCTTAACTCGCTCTCCCCTCCGTTGATTTCGCTGCAGGCGTATAAACGACAACAAGTTGGTCTGCGACTGTCATATGGCGTGGTTCGCAAGATGGCTACGGAAGAATCCAACGCTGGGGCTGTTCACAGAGTGCCACCAGCCGCTCCACCTCCGCAATACGGAGATCTCGGAGCTCCAGGACATTGACTTCAAGTGTGACGGTGAGTTGTGTTGTGTTGTGCCGTGTTGTGGTGTGTTGTGTTGTTTGTTTTTCAACGGTTGTGGCTCTAGGTGAGTTTCCCCTCGCCCTACTAGAGTCTCCCCTCAGAGCCCTCTACTACTACTACCACTGCAGTGGACGGATGATCGTGTGGTAAAGTACTCGACCGTTGACCTCATGGACATTTCTGGTCATGGTGTAAAGTCCCCTCTTTATCTCCCGTGCTAACTCCATGACCACTGCACTATGGTGGGGGGATTGAAAGAAGGGCACCATAAAAACCGTCACATTAGTGGTTTATAGGATCTAAAAGATTTTATTTTCATCCTTACTGGGACTTTCCCTCAGCGCTTTCCATACCACAACCAGCCCTCCTGAACTTGATGACCGTGTTTGGACCCTTCGGCAAAGAACCTTTTACCTTTAAAATGTTTCCAGAAAATGTGATACTGTCAGGGCTTAGTCTGGTACTTTCGTCTAAGACCCCTCCCCCCCTTTTCCACTCTGATAAAAAAAGTTTTCTTAAAATCTCTAACTAAAGTACCTCCCCCCCCCCCCAATCAAAGCCAAAGAAGGGTTCTGCCACTACACCCAAGCCAAGCTGGTTTACAACTTTTTTTTGTCGTCAACGGTGCTGGACTAGAGAAACTTGGCATTATCGGACAGACCGACAGAGCCCGCTCTCCATCAAAGATAGCCCGAGAAGTAGACACATCAGTCCTGTCCTGTTCTCGAAATGTTCAGATCTGTCACCTGTATCTTATCGACAGTATGCCTGTTATTACATGGTGTAGGGAGAAAAAAACAACAAGTATCATATGTAGTAGTGGATCAACTCTTCTCACTCACGCACACACCAGGGGCGGATCCTGAAAATTGGAATGGGGGGGGGCCGTGGCTTTGTAAAAACGTTCAATTTCGAGCAGCAGCAGAAAAAAAAGGGTCTAGACATTAGAGGGGTTGGAGCCATAGGGGGGGGGGGCCGAAGCCGGGTCCCCCCCCCTGGATCCGCCAATGCACACATACAAACACACTGTACTCACGTGATTGCTGGAATTTCTTTTTTTTTCGCAGGATATGATACATCATCGTTCTCCATTAACGTTGTAATATACTTTATCAGTCTCTTTAGCATAATGGTGGTCCAATGAGGCTCATAGAGCCGGATGTGGCTAATTTTTAGAGTTTGTTGGCTCAGTCTGTTTGTTTGTTTGTTTTGATCTATTATTTCATCACCAAATCTTGATTGCGGCCCTTTGTTAAATTTTGTTTTTTGGGTTTACTTAATGACAAAACGAGATGCGGCTCCCATAGACCCCTCCCCCCCCCCCAATCCATCGTCAGTCCGGCCACAACTCATGTAGCCCTTAAAGCTCCTCCTTAATATGTGGGTCGCACACGTTGAAACTTTTTTTTTCTTTGTGGGTCGCGAATCATAAAGAGAATGATACCCCTCCCCCAGCCCCTAACCCGACAATGTTTATGGGGCTAAAAAATATATGGAGATACAAATTTTAAAAAAAATTCACTATTATGAAGGACACAAATGAGAGGCAACGAGAATCAACAACAGACTTAAATGTTTTTTTTTTTAATAGAAAAAGAAACAACAACTGACCGGTGAAGCCTGTGAAGAGTGACCCGCGGTGTCTAGTTACCTCTGGTGCCACTCAACATTTCATCCCAGACGATGACCAACATTTCGAAAAAACTTGACACACTCTTCATTCCTTTCCTGAGGAGATTGTGGGGGAGGGTGGGAGAAGGAGGGGTGGACACTAGGTTAAGGGAAGCGGCGATTCTTCCTCCTACACCAATTTTTTTTCAACCCCGACTATCTGGCCCGGGGGTAGGGGCGGGAGGGAGGGAGGTTTATCATGAGTGCCCGGCTAGACGTTCAGACACTCACCGCCGGCCCGGTTGGGTGTCCGCAAAATCAGCAGGGTATTTTATGTCCTATGAGTGAGTACACGTGAGTGTGTCTGTGTCTATTTATGTGCTTGTGTGTGTGAGCACTTGTGTGTGTGTGTGTGTGTGTGTGTGTGTGTGTGGCTTTGAAGACCAAAAAAAAAACTCAAACTCACATGAAGGAATAGTCAGTGACAGATCAGTCGGATAGATTAGTCACTGGTTCAGGGTACTTTAGTTTCACAGCTGACCTTCATACCTGTACCGCGGTATTTATCATAGCCATTTGCGTGTGTGTGTGGGTGGGGTGGGGGAGGGGCGTGAGTGTGGAGGGGGGTGGTAGCTCGAGTGTCTTCAACACTTATAGAAAATAAAAAAGAGGGTATTTTATGTACCATGTGAGCAGGAAGCCATTACCCCCAAATAGAGCTGTCAGCAGAGGGTGTGTACCCCCCCCCCCGCCGCCCGACTAGAATCGCCAGGGGCGCAGTAAAACGTTTACTGAAGGTTCTTTTACTGTGGATACTGTGAACTGAAAAGAAGAAATAATTTGGAAATAGTTTCTTTCACTTATTCCCCTTATACATTGTTTTTTTTTCTTTTATTATTATTATGTTTAATACAATATGGCGTCCAGATTTTCCTAAGGGTTATCTTGACCTAATGGGTTTGTTGTGTTGTTGTTGTTGTTGTTGTTGTTATATTATAGAACTTCCCCATCCACGTGAAATAAAAATTGTTCCTTAATTTAAAAAAAAAACTAAGAGAAACAATCCTACAATTTGATATATGACAATAAATATATGTTACTAGATGTACCCTGCAAAACATTTGCATTGTGTAATGGCAGAAAAAAAAGAGAGATCCCTAAAGTAGGGGGGGGGGCTCTTTAGGGCCTAAGGCAGTCGCCCAGATTGCATATGCTTGATAACAGCCACATTCTTCCCGCTTATGGATTAAAAATCTAAACCACCCTGGGGCAAGCCAGTGGGCGGGTGATTTTATATTATAGTAGCTGTACCCTGCATAACCTTTGCATAGAGTTATATTCCCTTAGGCTTGAGCGGTAGGCTATATTATTTTTTGGTTTCAGGCAGATCCGATTTTTTCATGATGGTATTTTAGAATGGAATACTGTTGTATTCATTCTTTACTTTCGATTTAACGCAGCGCCCAAATCGCTATTATTATATTATATTAATGATGTACTGAAACGTAGCGGTTGGTTCATCAGTCATGGCTGGCGAAATAAGAAAAGTGTTTCAAGTGTTTTGTAGTAGCGTTTTAATTACTTCCTGAATCAAAGATTGTAAACCGCAGAGCGAGACATCCACTGACCCACTGACCTCTAAGCGGGACATGTGACCGTTAGGACTGGGTGTCTGGTTGGTGCTTGGATAGCGAGCCGGCTCTGCCGGCTGTAGTCCGGTCTACACGATATGGGTTACCGGTCGAACTCCCAGAGTGTCCAGTCATCGATCACGTCTCTCGTGGTGCCTCCAATTATATTGCACTAAGGGTTATGGTGTGGATAAAACAGCAACAAACAAAAATCTTACAATTAATGGTTTGTTAGGATCTAAGAAATCTCATAATTTTCATGGACTTCAAAAAAAAGGCATTAGATAAATTAGGCTTCTGGTTACGGTGACAGTATAAATATATCTTATAAAATTTCTTGTAAAACTATTGTTCAATTTATTAGTTCAGTTAAGGAATTCACAAATAATACTTTTAGTACCAATATCATTAATCCGTTGTGTAATTTATTTGTTCAGTGAAGAAATTCGCTATTTAAACTTTTATCCACGATATCATTAAACATAGTTTAGCATTGCTAAGTTCCTTTGTTCAGTTAAGGAATTCACAAATAATAATTTTAGTACCAATATCATTAATCCATTGTTTAATGTATTAGGGACTATAAATACTATGAATAGTACCATTATCAATATCTTGTCATTTTTTGTCCACAGCTACCTTTGAGAACCGCCATGCCGTGGAGTGTGTTGAGGAGAACCTCTGTCCCAGGCAGTGCCGTTGCAGTGAAGGGGTCGTTGACTGCCGAGACAAGGGGCTCACACAAGTGCCGGACAACATTCCAGAATCAGCCGTTGAGATGTAAGTGTGTATACACACCTTGCATGTCTGTACACTGTCTTTACACTACATGTCTATACACTGCATGTCTATACACTGCATGCCTTTACACTGCATACACTACATGTCTATACACTACATACACTACATGTCTATACGCCACATGTCTGTACACTACATACACTGCATGTCTATACACTATATACACTACATGTCTATACACTACATGTCTTTATACTACATACACTACATGTCTATACACAACAGGTCTATACACCACAGTTGTGTAAAGTCCCTGAAAGGATGAGATGAAATATCTTAGATCCTATAAACCACTAATGAGACGGTTTTTTTTCTGCTGCCCTTCTTTCAACCACACCGTAGCCAATAGTGCAATGGTCATGGAGGCACCACGGTAGATATAGCGGGGACTTTAGCCATGACCTGAAATACCCATTGGTCCTCAACGGAGATGGAACCAGGAACCCTCAGAGAAATTGCAGGTAGAAATACAGGTAGAAACGCAGGTAGAAATACAGGTAGAAATTTTCAGAAAGGGCTAATAGAAGAAAGCAGGCGATAGATGGCGACTTCCCCGATTGTTTAGTACACACTGCAGCTGGCAGTGCTGGTAATTTTTGGGGCCCTAGTCAAAGAATTTTCGAAGAATTCGGAGCTCTGTTCAAAAGCAACTGTTGACATTGAGAGCCCCCTGGGCCCCTGGTTTGTCCATACAAAACAACAGGCTCTGGCAATACGTCAACGTCACTGACCTGCATAACGAACGCTACTTAAACCGCTTAACACTATTTTGGTACATGCTATTAAAGCAAAATGGGAGAAAATATTTTTAATTAAAGTAAAAAGTTATATCACAGTGACCCATTATCAAAGTCAGTCGGTTGATTTGTTGTTGAATAAATAAAATCTGTTTTTTTTTTAGATTTTTGCCAAATGCAACATTGGGCCACTGTGAAACAAAAAGTAACAAGCGCCCGATAGGCTAGAAATATAAGACACTACACAATAAATGAATAATATATGTTTTTAGGTGCATGGCATTTATTATAATGAGTTTAAACACACCTATTTAGCACACACCCCCTCTAACCCAACGCCTACTAGGTTATTTCGTCTCTCTACAAAATATCGCGTAAAACTTGTGTTAAATAGCGCAAAAATATAGCAATAAATACACCCTCCCACACACACATACACACACACAAACAACGTGAACAAAAGAAATTAAAGCTTAAAGTTCTGGGAATATTATTTAATGTTTTGCAAGCTTTGCTATCCATTAACCCTGAATACCCATTGCTCTTTGTCTTCCTGCACTGGCCGTTATTCTGGTCAAAAATGTGCATCTATATTTATCAAAAAAAGTTTTTTAAAGAAATTCCTCGCATGACCTAAAAATAGAAGTCAGCAGATGTCACAAACTGGGTTACATTTTACGGTAATAGTAACAAAAAAAATGTTATAAAATCAAGGGAATTCCTGGATTGCTGTGATACGATTCATTTAAATTTTAAAAGCCGCGCGAAGACCACAACTGACGCAACAACCCAGTGGCTCTCAAACTTTTACGCTACGCGACCCACCATGAACGCACGCTACGCGACCCATATATGGTACAACGGTGGCTTTCGGACTCTAAAAAATGCCGCCCCATTCCCTTGCCGCCGACCCCCCACACCCCCGCCTCTCCTCCGACGCTGAAGATTCCGACCTTGGCTTGAGGCAAAGAAATCACCGTACGGGACGTACTGCACACCCCCCCCCTCCGTCCCCACAAGTTACCCCACTGAATAGTAGCCCACACACGTCTATCTCTATGACTCCTCAAATTTCTAAAGATCATGTCCCGGAATCGAACCCTGACCCTTTGCTTTACGAGCTGGTATGACATCACAGAGATTTCAGCTTATGCCGAACCTTGTTTTGATAAAGTTCTCAGCTGAATTCGTTGGTTAGATTTACTAGTACAACTTAGTTTTAAATGTGTTCAGGTGACGCAACTGAGGATAACCTGCCCCGACCCCCATTGGCTGTAATTCCCTGTACACAGCAGTTATTCTTTCACCTGGTGTGTCATAATGTCAGTTGTATTTATGACGCTTGTTGTTTTACGTTGTGTTTATTCGTTGTTTATGTGTCACTGACATGAGTAACAACAGACTGGGCTCTCTGTCACTTTCTCTCACACACACATACACCCTCTTTTCTCTTTCACCCACACATTCTTTTATTTCTCTCTCTCTCCCTTACTCTACCCTCTCTCTACCAGTGCCCGCTGATAGGAGGCATTGTCTCTACCTTCCCTCCCTCTCTCTCTCTCTCTCTCTCTCTCTCTCTCTCTCTCTCTCTCTCTCTCTCTGCACCTTCAATCCATCTTTTTCTTTTTTTTCTTTGCAATCTTTGCAATTTTCACCAACGGCATCATTTAATTTTGTTCATGCATTTACAAAAAAAACACAGAAAGATGCCCACAATCGACTTAATGCTAATCGAACATCGAATACCGAACAGAGAATGGGTTGTTTTTTTTCTTCTTTCATGTAAACATTAATGTTTCCCAGAGTTACCTAAAATAAAGGCAACAATATTGAAATAATAATTCTTATTTTTTTTCTCTCAAATGCTGAATGTAGTGTCCATATATAGCAGAAGTTCTTTTAAAATCACGCCATAAGCTACAAACCATTTCGAAAATCTTAGCACATATATATATATATATATATATATATATATATATATATATATACACACGTGTATGTTTGTGTGTGTGTGTGCGTGTGCGCGGCATGCATGCGTGTGTATGTGTGTGATTGACAAATGTTTGCATGAAGAGACGATGTTAACAACATCACGTGATAGAGATGATAGCATCCATTAAGAATTTATCGAATGCCCAAAAATATTACATCAAGATTCATTTATTGCTAACAGATTGACCGAGTGTCTTTACATATGAACACTTGTAGCTGACTACCATCGTAATATACCTTTTTTGAATTCCACGCAAGTCCGTAGCGTGCGGGGGCGGGGCAGGGGGCTGGGCCCCGCTGCGTTTCGTCTGGCCCCCCTCTAATTTGTTCTACTTAGTAAAATGTATTACCTGCCCCCACCCGCTATTGCCTGGCCCCTGCTGTAGAATGCCTGGCCCCTCCTGTAGAATTTTCACGCTACGGGGCTGATTCCACGTAAAATATTGACTTTTCAAAAGAATCACAAATTACAGCTTAGAGAGAGAGAGAGAGAGAGAGGCCTTTATCAAATTCTAACTGGTCATATATGAAAGGGGTGGGCCGCGGGGAGTGGGGGTGTTATATATTAGTGTCAATGTGATATTAATGGTATGAATAAAGTTGTTTACATACTATTTATAGCTCTCTCTATCTCTCTTTCTCTCTCCCCCCCCCCTTCGTTCACAGAGCCTGTGTTTAATTTGACGTCTACTTAAGAGTCGTCTATTCAGGGTAGGCTACTTAGCTCTGAAACCCAAGGCGAGTTCGCACGAGTAGCTAGTAGCTGCCCTTTACAGGAAAAAAAAAGTCCGAAAAGGAAGGGAAAAAAAACACGTTGACGAGTGGAAGATCTACCAGAAATGATGACGTGTGTGATAGTGTATATGTATGTGTGTGTGTGTGTGTTCAACGCGCTCAAAAGTGTTACACATTTCATGGTCTTTTTATTTTTGTATTCAATCACACAAGTTCTGTTTTGCTATTAAGTCTCCATTTAATTGTAGACTTTGATATCTTTGTTTCCTTTTATCGCGGCCGCCGTCACCATGCCTTTGATTTGAGAACCTTTTGGTTTTAGAAAAACCTAACTCTGCCCGATGACCAGTGACGTCATTTTACCAAAATGTGTGTGGGAGGGGGGGCAAAAAATGTTTGGGGGGGGGGGGGAAATAGCTTCTGGTTTTCATTTTTCCATCAATTAAGTCATCAAAATCCATTGATTTAACCATATAATTTAATTATTTTAAGAAACTTGGGGGGTAGACCACGGCCCCCCAGCCCCCCCCCCCAAATTAACGCCATTGCCGATGACTGTCTCCCCCGAGCTGACGTATTTAACTTACAGGATTCATTCAACCCCATTACATTTTTTCACTTTATTTCCCAACCTGTGACTTTTTTTTTTTGTCGTTTTAATCAAACACACGCTCAACAGTCGTACAATGCTCTTGTGACGAATAAAAGAGTCTGTACCAGAGAAGTTAATGCAACGCTTGACTAATGAACAGATTAAACTTTTAACCTTTTTTTGGTTGTTTTTTTTTTGTTTTCAATCTTTGAAGTTTAGGTTTGGTTTCTAGTCAGGCGTGTGTCGCTGCATTTAATAGGCCAGCTGACTTATGTCGTTGAAGATGATTAGTTGGCTAAACTTTAAGCCGCTGAAACGTTAGTCCATTTAATGTTACATTTTTAAAGAGGGGTGGGGGGGATGATGATTCGCTGGACATCGATGTTGGTCAGTGGAGTGTGTTTAGTCGTTCCGATTTCAGTCACTGCGATGTACGTCTCTTCTGTAATTAGTCACTAAGTCGTGTCATATGTGGTATGCTGTTAATCACTTATACTTACGAGACTAAACTACCATCTAAGTCATATTGAATATTTATCGTTGCGACTGTGTTGTTTGTTCATGGGTGGGCATACTTTGTGAATCGCGGGCCACAGAGGGTTCTTAAATTTGAAGGGCCGGACCAAGAGTGGATGGAGTGTTTATTTAGACTACAATTAAATGTAAACCTCAATGATATTAAAAAAAAAAAACGGAAAGGAGACGGGGGAGGGTGAAACTTACTTG
>JAGDYQ010000002.1:16598251-16703917 GCA_021962125.1 Bulinus truncatus
ACCATTGTAAATGCATAGACAAAATTAAATGAAGAAGTACGTTGGTGAAAATGGGTAAAGATTGAAAAGAAAAA
The DNA here is from genome assembly GCA_021962125.1 of Bulinus truncatus. Classification (NCBI taxonomy): domain Eukaryota; kingdom Metazoa; phylum Mollusca; class Gastropoda; family Planorbidae; genus Bulinus; species Bulinus truncatus. The sequence goes on from JAGDYQ010000002.1 coordinate 16,598,326, forward strand.
GATGGAGTGAAGGTGCAGAGAGAGAGAGAGAGAGAGAGAGAGAGAGAGAGAGAGAGACGGAGAGAGCTAGTGTGCGAGAGCCAGTGAGAGAGAAAAGAAAGAGTAAGTGAGAGAAAGAGAGAGCATGAGTGTGAAAGAGAAAGAGAGCAAGAGAGAGAGAGAGAGAGAGGTAGAGAGAGGTAGAGAGAGGTAGAGAGAGAGAGAGAGAGAGAGAGAGAGAGAGCCCAGTCTGTTGTTACTCATGTCAGTGGCACATAAACAACGAATACACAACGTAAAACAACAAGCGTCATAAATACAACTGACATTATGACACACCAAGTGAAGGAACAACTCTGTGTACAGGGAATTACTGTGTATGGGGGGTGGGGGCAGGGGTTATCCCTCAGTGCGTGCACTGAACACATTTAAAAAACAAATTGTACAAGTAAATCTAACCAACGAATTCAGCTGAGAACTTTATCAAAACAATGTACGACATTAGCCGAAATTTCTGTGATGTCATACAAGCTCGTAAAGCAAAGGGTCAGGGTTCGATTCCGGGACATGAACTTTAGAAATTTGAGGAGTCATAGAGATAGACGTGTGTGGGCTACTATTCAGTGGGGTAACTTGGTTGGAGGGGGGGGGACGGGGGGGGGAAGTCCGTCCCGTACGGTGCTCACTATGCCTCAAGCCAAGGTCGTAATCTGCCGTACTTCAGGGTCGGAGTGGAGGCGGGAGGTCGGCGGCGCGGGAATGGGGCGGCATTTTTTAGAGTCCTAGTGCCACAGTTATACCATATGTGGGTAGCAAAAAACGGCGTTCATGGTGGGTCGCGTAGCGTAAAAGTTTGAGAGCCGCTGGGTTGTTGTGTCAATTGTGGTCTTCGCGTGGCTTTTAAAATTTATATGAATCGTATCATAGCAATCCAGGAATTCCCCTTGATTTAATAACATTTTTTTTGTTACTATTACCGTAAAATGTAACCCAGTTTGTGACATCTGCTGACTTCTATTTTTAGGTCATGCGAGGAATTTCTTTAAAAAAAATTATTTTTTTTTAATAGAGATGCACATTTTGGACCAGAATAACGGCCAGTGCGTGAAGACAAAGAGCAATGGGTTTTCAGGGTTAATGGATAGCAAAGCTTGCAAAACATTAGATAAGATATATTCCCAGAACTTTAAGCTTTACTTTCTTTTGTTCATGTTGTGTGTGTGTGTGGGGGGGTGGTGTGTGTATTTATTGCTATATTTTTGCGCTATTTAACACCAGTTTTACGCGATATTTTGTAGAGAGACGAAATAACCTAGTAGGCGTTGGGTTGGGGGGGGATGCTAAATAGGTGTGTTTAAACTCATTATAATAAATGCCATACACCTAAAAACATATATTATTCATTTATTGTGTAGTGTCTTATATTTCTAGCCTATCGGGCGCTTGTTACTTTTTGTTTCACAGTGGCCCAATGTTGCATTTGGCAAAAATCTAAAAAAAAAAAAGCCAGATTTTATTTATTCAACAACAAATCAACCGACTGACTTTGATAATGGGTCACTGTGATATAACTTTTTACTTAAATTAAAAATATTTTCTCCCATTTTGCTTTAATAGAATGTACCAAATAGTGTTAAGCGGTTTAGGTAGCGTTCGTTATGCAGGTCAGTGACGTTGACGTATTGCCAGAGCCTGTTGTTTTTTATGGACAAACCAGGGGCCCAGGGGGCTCTCAATGTCAACAGTTGCTTTTGAACAGAGCTCCAAATTCTTCGGAAATTCTTTGACTAGGGTCCCAAAATAACCAGCACTGCCAGCTACAGTGTGTAATAAACAATAGGAGAAGTCGTCATCTATCGCACGCTTTCTGCTATTAGCCCTTTCTGAAAATTTCTACCTGTATTTTCTACCTGCGTTTCTACCCGTATTTCTACCTGCAATTTCTCTGAGGGTTCCTAGTTCGATCTCCGTTGAGGACCAATGGGTATTTCAGGTCATGGCTAAAGTCCGCGCTATATCTACCGTGGTGCCTCCATGACCATTGCAATATTGGCTACGGTGTGGTTGAAAGAAGGGCAGCAGAAAATAACCGTCCCATTAGTGGTTTATACTTAGTTTATAGGATCTAAGAGATTTCATCTCATCCTTACAGGAACTTCACACACCTGTAGTTTATAGTCCTGTTGTGTATAGGCATGTAGTGTATGTAGTGTAAAGACATGTAGTGTATATACATGTATTGTATAGACATGTAGTGTATATAGTGTAAAGACATGTAGTGTATGTAGTGTATATACATGTAGTGTATGTAGTGTATAGACAAGTAGTGTATGTAGTGTATAGACATGTAGTGTATATAGTGTATAGACATGTAGTGTATGTAGTGTATAGGCATGTAGTGTATAGACATGTAGTGTATGTAGTGTATAGACATGTAGTGTATGTAGTGTATAGACAAGTAGTGTATGTAGTGTATAGACATGTAGTGTATAGACATGTAGTGTATGTAGTGTATATACATGTAGTGTATGTAGTGTATAGACATGTAGTGTATGTAGTGTATATACAAATAGTGTATGTAGTGTATAGACAAGTAGTGTATGTAGTGTAAAGACAAGTAGTGTATGTAGTGTATAGACATGTAGTGTATAGACATGTAGTGTATGTAGTGTATATACATGTAGTGTATGTAGTGTATAGACAAGTAGTGTATAGACATGTAGTGTATAGACATGTAGTGTATATAGTATATAGACATGTAGTGTATGTATGTATAGACATGTAGTGTATGTACTGTATAGACATGTAGTGTATATAGTGTACAGACATGTAGTGTATATAGTGTATAGACATGTAGTGTATATAGTGTATAGACATGTTGTGTATGTAGTGTATAGACATGTGTGTATGCAGTGTAAAGGCATGAAGTGTATAGACATGCAGTGTATAGACATGTAGTGTAAAGACAGTGTACAGACCAGAGATGAGCGGACAGTGGACGCGTCCGCTTGCGGATGCAGATCCGCAGACTTTTCCGAATCCGCGGACTGACAGCGGACGCTTCGGACGCTTCGTATGGTTAAGTTGCGGACTCGCGGACTGACGCGAATCTTCTTTAGCGTTACCACAAAAAAAAATTTCAAGTCATTTAAACAACTAAATTCCAGCAATGCGGACGCGCGGACTGACTGCGGACCAATGTTGTTAGATTCTGCGGACGCGGATCATTGATAGAAATCCGCGGACGGACGCGGACGCTAAATTTCAAGATCCGCACACCTCTGGTACAGACATGCACGGTGTGTATACACACTTACATCTCAACGGCTGATTCTGGAATGTTGTCCGGCACTTGTGTGAGCCCCTTGTCTCGGCAGTCAACGACCCCTTCACTGCAACGGCACTGCCTGGGGCAGAGGTTCTCCTCAACACACTCCACGGCATGGCGGTTCTCAAAGGTAGCTGTGGACAAAAAATATAATATAATAATAGCGATTTGGCCTCTGCGTTAAATCGAAAGTAAAGAATTAATACAACAGTATTCCAGTTTAAAATATAATCATGAAAAAATCGGATCTGCCCGAAACCAAAAAATAACCTCGACTGCCGATCAAGCCTAAGGGGATATAACTCTATGCAAATGTTTTGCAGGGTACAGCTAGTGACAAGATATTGATAATCGTACTACACACTATATTCATTTATAGCCCCAAATACATTAAACATTGGGTTAATGATATTGTTACTAAAAGTATTATTTGTGAATTCCTTAACTGAACAAATAAACTAAGCAATGATAAACTAAGCAATGATAAACTAAGTTTAATGATATCGTGGATAAAAGTTTAAATAGCGAATTTCTTCACTGAACAAATACATTACACAACGGATTAATGATATTGGTACTAATAGTATTATTTGTGAATTCCTTAACTGAACTAATAAATTGAACAATAGTTTTACAAGAAATTTTGTAAGATATATTTATACTGCCACCGTAACCAGAAGCCTAATTTACCTGGTGCCTTTTTTTTTTGAAGTCCATGAAAATTATGAGATTTCTTAGATCCTAACAAACCACTAATTGTAAGATTTTTTTTTTTTTACTGTTTTATCCACACCATAACCCATAGTGCAATATCATTCGAGGCACCACGGGAGACGTGATCGATGACTGGACACTCTGGAAGTTCGACCGGTAACCCATATCATGTAGACCGGACTACAGCGGGCAGAGCCAGCTCGCTATCAAAGCACCAACCAGACACCCAGTCCTAACGGTCACATGTCCCACTTAGAGGTCAGTGGGTCAGTGGATGTCTCGCTCTGCGGTTTACAATCTTGTATTCAGGAAAAATTAAAACGCTACTACAAAACACTTGAAACACTTTTCTTATTTCGCCAGCCATGACTGATGAACCAACCGCTACGTTTCAGTACATCATTAATATATATATATATATATATATATATATATATATATATATATATATATATATATATATATATATATAATAGCGATTTGGGTTCTGCGTTAAATCGAAAGTAAAGAATTGATAAAACAGTATTCCATTCTAAAATACCATCATGAAAAAAAATCGGATCTGCCTGAAACCAAAAAATAATATAGCCTACCGATCAAGCCTAAGGGGATATAACTCTATGCAAAGGTTTTGCAGGGTACAGCTACTATAATATAAAATCACCTGCCCACTGGCTTGCCCCAGGGTGGTTCAGATTTTTAATCCATAAGCGGGAAGAGTGTGGCTGTTCTTATGCATATTCAATCTGGGCGACTGCCTTGAGCCCTAAAGAGCCCCCCCCCTCCTTTAGGGATCTCTTTTTTTTTCTGCCATTACACAATGCAAAGGTTTTGCAGGGTACATCTAGTAACATATATTAATTGTCATATATCAAATTGTAGGATTGTTTCTCTTAGTTTTTTTTTAATTAAGGAACAATTTTTTTTCACGTGGATTGGGGAAGTTCTATAATATAACAACAACAACAACAACAACGCAACAAACCCTTTAGGTCAAGATAACCCTTAGGAAAATCTGGACGCCATATTGTATCAAACATAATAATAATAAAAGAAAAAAAAACAATATATGAGGGGATTAGTGAAAGAAACTATTTCCAAATTATTTCTTCTTTTCAGTTCACAGTATCCACAGTAAAAGAACCTTCAGAAAACGTTTTACTGCGCCCCTGGCGATTCTTGTCGGGCGGCGGGGGTAGGGGGGCACCCTCTGCTGACAGCTCTATTTGGGGGTAATGGCTTCCTGCTCACATGGTACATAAAATACCCTCTTATTTTATTTTCTATAAGTGTTGAAGACACTCGAGCCGCCACCCCCTTCCACACTCACGCCCCTCCCCCTCCCCCACACACACACGCAAAAAAAACGGTCCTGGCTATGATAAATACCGCGATACAGGTATGAAGGTCAGCTGTGAAACTAAAGTACCCTGAACCAGTTACTAATCTATCCGACTGATCTGTCACTGACTATTCCTTCATGTGAGTTGAGTTTTTTTTTTGGTCTTGAAAGCCACACACACACACACACACAAGCACACAAATAGACACAGACACACACGCACGTGTACTCACTCACAGGACATAAAATACCCTGCTGATTTTGCGAACACCCAACCGGGCCGGCGGTGAGTGTCTGAACGTCTAGCCGGGCACTCACGATAAACCTCTCCCCCCCCCCTCCCGCCCCTAACCCCCGGGCCAGATAGTCGGGGTTGAAAAATTGGTGTAGGAGGAAGAATCGCCGCTTCCCTTAACCTAGTGCCCACTCCTCCAGCTCTCTCCCCACCCCTTCCCACGAAAGGAATGAAGAGTTTGTCAAGTATTTTCGAAATGTTGGTCATTGTCTGGGATGAAATGTTGAGTGGCACCAGAGGTCACTTTTCACAGGCTTCACCGGTCAGTTGTTGTTTCTTTTTCTATTTAAAAAAAAAAAACAAAAACATTTAAGTCTGTTGTTGATTCTCTTCGTCGCTCATTTGTGTCCTTCATAAGAGTGAATTTTTTAAAATTTGTATCTCCATATATTTTTTAGCCCCATAAACATTGTCGGGTTAGGGGCTGGGGGGGGGGAATTATCATTCTCTTTATGATTAGCGACCCACAAAGAATAAAAAAGTTTCAACGTGTGCGACCCACAGATTAAGAAGGAGCTTTAAGGGCTACATGAGTTGTGGCCTGACTGACCATGCATGGGGGGGGGGTCTATGGGAGCCGCATTTCGTTTTGTCATAAGTAAACCAAAAAATAAAATTCAATAAAGGGCCGCAATCAAGATTTAGTGACGAAATAATAGACCAAAAAAACAAACAAACAAACAAACAGACTGAGCCAACAAACTCAAAAAAAAGAGCCACACCCGGCTCTATGAGCCTCATTGAGCCACCATTATGCTAAAAGGGGCTGATAAAGTATATTACAACGTTCATATAAGTATGGTGAATGATGATGTGGCCTATTTGCGAAAAAAAGAAATTTCAGCAATCACCGCGACTACAGTGTGTTTGTGTGTGTGTGTGTTTGTGTGTGTGTGTGTGTGTGTGTGTGTGGGTCCGTGAGAAGAGTTGATCTACTACTATATATGATACTAGTTTTTTTTTCCTACACCATGTAATAACAGACATACTGTCGATAAGATACGGGTTACAGATCTGAACATTTCGAGAACAGGACAGAACTGATGTGTCTACTTCTCGGGCTATCTTTGATGGAGAGCGGGCTCTGTCGGTCTGTCCGATAATGCCAAGTTTCTCTAGTCCAGCACTGTTGACGGAAAATAAAAGTTGTAAATCAGCTTGGCTTCTGTGTAGTAGCAGAACCCTTCTTTGGCTTTGATGGGGGGGGGGTACTTTAGTTAGAGATTTTAAGAAAACTTTTTTATCAGAGTGGAAAATGGGGGAGGGGTCTTAGACAAAAGTACCAGACGAAGCCCTGACAGTATCACATTTTCTGGAAACATTTTAAAGGTAAAAGGTTCTTTGCCGAAGGGTCCAAACACGGTCATCAAGTTTAGGAGGGCTGGCTGTGGTACGGAAAGCGCTGAGGGGAAAGTCCCAGTAAGGATGAAAATGAAATCTTTTAGATCCTATAAACCATTAATGTTTCGGTTTTTATGGTGCCCTTCTTTCAACCCCCCACCATAGTGCAATGGTCACGGAGTTAGCACGGGAGATAAAGAGGGGACTTACACCATGACCAGAAATGTCCATGAGGTCAACGGTCGAGTACTTTACCACATGATCATCCATCCACTGCAGTAGTAGTAGTAGAAGGCTCTGAGGGGAGACTCTAGTAGGGCGAGGGGAAACTCACCTAGAGCCATAACAGTTGAAAAACAAACAACACAAAACACCACAACACGACACAACACACCACAACACAACTCACCGTCACACTTGAAGTCAATGTCCTGGAGCTCCGAGATCTCCGTATTGCGGAGGTGGAGCGGCTGGTGGCACTCTGTGAACAGCCCCAGCGTTGGATTCTTCCGTAGCCATCTTGCGAACCACGCCATATGACAGTCGCAGACCAACTTGTTGTCGTTTATACGCCTGCAGCGAAATCGATGGAGGGGAGAGCGAGTTAAGGGATGAGATAAGAGAAAGAGAGAGAGAGTTGGCAGCTATCATCTTTTAAATAAGTCATTTTGAAAACATTTAATCTTAAACTAAACAAAGGTCATTTGCGTAATGATCGTTTCCATAATAAATATAAAAAAAGTAAAGTTCCCTTCTTAACCCTAACTGGTCTTCGGGGCAGATAAAGTATAGAATTCATCTGTTTCTATAACCTCGGCATAGGAAGGGATTGTGTGGTTAGCACAACGCCCAGCCGCCTTTACTTCCCCAACTTAAAGTCAGGTACCCATTTAAAGCTGGGTGGACTTGTGGGACGACTTTGCACCAAATTTCACCTGGAAAAATTCCATCGGCCTCACCGAGGATCGAACCCAGGACTCGCAGGTCGACAGTCGAGTATCTACACCACTCGGCCATCCGTCCCACGATAATAAATATAAGTGTTGTAAAAATCCTTTCAGGCTTTACTTTGACACTTTCATGATGTATAAACTGTACAGCAGTAGTTCATACATAATGATGTATTAGATGTATACCAGCTGATATGCTGCAAGATTATAACTGACCCCATTACCCTATAACTCACTGCTCACGCATTTTTTTTTACGATTAGTAAATAATGTAGACATTTTCCTCCAATTTATGATATCGATTCCAACATAACTCATACAGTGAGATAAACAAACGATCTTTTCACATTCGTTCAGCCAACCACGTACAGCCATCTAACACAGACTAACACTTAAGATTAGCTCCCCTTCCCTCCACCTCGGACACACCTCCACCATTGTCCACCGATCTAGTTCTGTCCCTTTTTTTAAAATGTTACCGCGATTTTTTTCTACAAATACAGCAGTAAATACAAACATTGCTTTACTAATTTTCTAATAAATATTGTGCACACGAAAAAAATCAAAACAAACGTGGCTAAGTAGTCCTATAAAGAATTTTACTTGAGTTATATGGAATGAAAATAAAGATATGGGTTTACACCTATGACTTAAAATTAGGGTTTAGGGGTTTTAAGGATATGGGAGGCATACTTACAGTACACGCAGCTGTTTCATGTTTTCAAAGAGGTTGGAAGAGACGGATGTCATATTGTTGTTACTTAGTGTTCTGGGGAGGAGAACATACAAAACAATCATAATGTTCTATAAAAAAATCAACATAGTACTTAGAGATGAATGCCCACAACAGTACGGATTATATCGAACTAACCATATCAACCGTTATCCGTCATACAATAAGTGAACGGCCCTTAACCACAAAGTGAACTTACATTTTTTTGTATTTTGTATAGTAATGCGCAGATAAAGGGGCTTTTCTAGTTTAAACAAAAAAAATTCAAATATTAAAAAAAAAAAATAGTTGGTGTAGGTGTGGCAAATGGAACGACTGTCGCAGGCACCGCGCTTGAAATTTGTTTACTACCTAATTGTAACAGAACTCAACGCCCTTTCTAGTGCCTGGATTTGACACTTGCCCTAGATCCCCTCAAAATGACACTCGCCCTAAGCCAGTGCCGAACCTAGGAATTTGGGGGCCCCTGCATTTTGACATTCGACCCATTACATGAGATAATGTACATAATAATTAATGTAAACAATTGTTTGGCCCCCCCTTAACCTGGGGCCCAGGGGGACTTTCAAATTTGGACCCCCCTTCCCCCATCCTACCTACGCATCTAACCTAAGCCCCACTAAATGACACTCACCCTAAGCCCCACTAAATGACACTCACCCTAAGCCCCACTAAATGACACTCACCCTAAGCCCCACTAAATGACACTCGCCCTAAGCCCCACTAAATGACACTCGCCCTAAGCCCCACTAAATGACACTCGCCCTAAGCCCCACTAAATGACACTCACCATAAGCCCCACTAATTGACACTCGCCCTAAGCCCCACTAAATGACACTCACCCTAAGCCCCACTAAATGACACTCGCCCTAAGCCCCACTAAATGACACTCACCCTAAGCCCCACTAAACGACACTCGTCCTAAGCCCCACTTAATGACACTCGCCCTAAGCCCCACTAAATGACACTCACCCTAAGCCCCACTAAATGACACTCGCCTTAAGCCCCACTAAATGACACTCGCCCTAAGCCCCACTAAATGACACTCGCCCAAAGCCCCACTAAATGACACTCGCCCTAAGCCCCACTAAATGACACTCACCCTAAGCCCCACAAAATGACACTCGCCCTAAGTCCCGCGGGGTGCTAAGGCCGCATCCATAAATGTGAGGTTAACAGAGAACCGCCACTTTATCGTCATTTGATGCATGTAAACCATTAGGTCCCTCTGGAATGATTCCCCCCCCTCCACCCCCACCACCATCAAGTAGTCTGTTTACATGACCTTCTTCAAGCGTAAACGATTTTTCGTCTGCATCTCCCAAGATTTCATCAGAAGATTCCGAGAAAACAAATCTGGTTTGATTTCCCCAAATGCATCGTCGTTCAACATTTGGCAGTCTTTTCCTAAGTTGATCAAATCATTACGTTTGTTTTCCCCCCAATTGTCGAGATACCGAAATGCCAGTTTGTTGGGCGCGTTAAGAAAAAAATAAACCTGGCAAGCAATAGACTCCCGCCAATTAAGGTGCTCTGCCAGATTTTTGTAAGAAATAATCTCAAAGCCAGAGCTTTTCTTTTTTTAAAACCTCGTCCCAAGCGGATTCGTTAAAAAGGGCGCTCACATTCTACAGACGCGCGCGCATGCGCACATTCGACAGAGACACAAAACGGTTCAATCCTCGATGATAGATGTCTTTCGGTAAATACCGACATCGGATCGTGGTTAGGGGTGTTACGTAAACAATGGCGGGTCACGTTACTAACAGACGATGGCTTACAGCTGAGGGTTGCTGCTGGCTCGGTGCGCGGCACTGTAATACACTTCACAGGTGTTAAAGGTGGTTTAGAGGCTAGAGATAAAAGACAAGGTCTGTGAAATGGGAGTTTGGAAGGGGGAGGGGAAAGGCCGCCAGGTTCATAACACAGTAGACTTTCGTCAATTCGGCCTAATGTATCAGAAAAGCATGCCAGCCTTTACAAAAGCCGGATAGGACGTAACTCTTTAAGAATATGTTTTTACTGCTCCAGCATTAAAACACTCTTACCAAATGTAACGGATAACAATTTTTAGCTAGGCCGGATAATACAACGACCAGAAAATTGCAAGCCGAATAATTGGGAGAAATTATACCTTTAATAACGGAAGAATTATTTATTACACTTATGGTACCATTTATTTCACATAATTACCAGAGGAATTGAATTAAGTTTAAATCATTATAAAGCGTACTCTATAATATACTCAACAATGAAAGTTTCATTGTGTAGTAGCCTACATCGATTTGATGTACGAGTAGAATAAATGTAAGAGCAGACCTGGGATAGATAGACTAGCTTCCTGAGATGACTAAGAGGTATTCCTTGAGTTCCAATTGAGGCTGACATTTACCACCTAGTTTGTCGTCAATGTACGATTCTGCAATTTGTCGATTCCGAGGCGAAGGGGTTAAAACAATCTACATGCAGGGCCTATAGGAGCCCACGAAAGTCTACACAAAGAAAATTTCAGGTACGAGTGGGGGGGGGCTTTAAATGTAAAAGTACCTAGGGGCCCACAAGGATCATAAGACGCCCCTGTCTACATTAGTTCCCCCCAACCTCTCTCTCTCTTTATTATTTTGGTGTATATGTGTAAGTGACAACTGGAACATTGTAAGAAACCAAAAGATTTGGTCGTTGACTCTTTCTGTAGAAAGAAGTGAATTAGGTCTCCAAACGATCGATCACAGTTCGAACAGTGCCGAACCTAGGGATTTGGGGGTACGGGGGGGGGCTTGGCCTCTTTGGTGGCCCCTGAATTTTGACATTCGACATCATGACATGAGATAATGTACTTAATATTTAATGTAGAAAATCTTTGGGGACCCCCCTCAAGCTGGGGCCCGGGGGGACTTTCGAATTTGAACCACCTCCCTAGTTAAGCCTCTGAGTTCGAATACATTATCACTGTAATTGTGGATTATTCTGTGTTGAGTGAAGTAAGTCCCATTGACACTATTTATTATTTTTATATTTCGTGCCGGGTATTTTTTAGAATGTACAATCGTGTGTTGCAGTGTGATAACCAAAAAATGATAAATACTTACAAAATTTCCATGCTCCGTAAGTGTCGGATGGCTGAATCTGATATGCAAACTATCTGGTTGTGATCCAACTGTCTGTAGAGTAAATTTACAAAGTTAGTTCAGATTGTGCGAGCTGGTATGGAATCAAGAGTTATGTACATACATATAGAGCTATTATGATAGATTATACTATATTGGGGTATTCTGATCTATTGAAGCAGTGGCTACGGTTCCAAGGAACGGGAATCCGTATTATTTTTTTCCGGGGTCCAACTATAGCGCTCAAGACGGACTTTATTTTTTACGGCTGTAGATGTGCGCTATAGATATTGCTCCTAACCCTAACCCTATCCCTAACCCTAACCCTAACTCTAATCCTAATTCTAACCCTATTCCTAACCCTAACCCTAACCCCCGAAAACCAAAAAAAAATAAATGCAATAATAAGCAGTCCGTCTGCCGCGCATGCGCATCTATAGCTGGACCCCGAAAAAAAAAATAACACGGAGTCCCGTTACTTGGAACCGTAGCCACTGCGATCTATTCAAGACAACATTCGCATTCATGAATGTGCTGGGAAATCTTTACATACAACTCTAATCATTGTGTGTGAAGTCCCTATAAGGATGAGATGAAATCTCTTAGATCCTATAAACCACTAATGAGATGTTTTTTTTTTTTACGGTGCCCTTCTTTCATCCCCACCATAGCCGATAGTGCAATGAATGGCCATAGAGATACCACGGGAGATACATCGGGAACTTGAGTCAAGACCTGAAAAATTTCCTCGGTCCTCACCGAAGATCGAACCAGGTACCTTCAGGAAGACAGTCGAGCGCACGTTCCTTAACAAACATCTACACACTTACTAAACAAACATATCTTTCGCTCATTACATTCTGTCTCTCGGTAAATTTTTCCAAATTGGTATAAGTCATACATTTCCAAACCAAAAGGGAAATTAAACAGGAAACTCGCAAGACGAACAATGTCGTATACCGCTGACGAACAATGTCGTATATTGCAGACGGACATTGTCGTATACCGCTGACGAACAATGTCGTATATCGCAGACGGACAATGTCGTATACCGCTGACGAACAATGTCGTATACCGCAGACGAACAATGTCGTATACCGCAGACGAACAATGTCATATACCGCTGACGAACACTGTCGTATACCGCAGACAAATTGCCATGAATATCACACGTTCTCTTACTAAACATAATCTGTCTGTCATTCTGTCTGCCGCACTTTATCTGACCCCGACTACTCTGTCTCTGTCTACAAAAATATTGACTGATATATATTTCCACCTGTTTCTGTCATTCAGCAGCACAGCTTATTATTATATTCTCTTACAGAAAAAATTGAGGGAGGAAGAAATGGACGAACACGACAAACATTGACCAACGTCTGAACTGATTGACCCATATGTCTGAACGACCACTGGACACTACGATGACACTTTGTTAAGTGAGTTACCATAGGCTGAAGTGAGATAACTACCCGATGAGTAATTGATTTGTGTTCATTCATTTGTATCCAGTCCACTGAAAGATGTTAACTGTCAGGTCATCGTCAAATTGTACATGTCAACAGGGGTTGTTATCGCCAGCGGTCAGCGCGTGTGCGTGTTCATTAAAGGCTAATCATTTGGGCATGTTAGTAGGTGATTAACAGCTCACTTGATCTAAATGTTTATAAACGTCACCCCCCCCCCCCTTTCCCTCATCGCCTACATCGATTTATCTTTCACCCAACACAAAAACACAGACACACTTTCACACATGCTTTAACATAAAGATACATACACACACACATACATACACACATATAGACACTAAAACGGTCAACACATTCAAGCTTACATAACAACGCAAACATACACAGGTATCCACACATACAAACACATAACTTACCTGCATAAACACTCACATGCAAACACACATAACACACATAGAGCCGTTCTTAGGTTTCCAGGGGCCCTGGGGTGGGGGGGCTTGTTACCTCTCTACCCAGGGGCGGACTTATGTCAGTTGATACCCCCGGGCCCAGAACTTAATATTTTGGCCCCCTTAGAAAAAGAGAGACACATTAATGGGTTTCTGAATAGAGCTTTGTGGTGCCCCTAAATATTCAAGGGCACTGGATGTGCGCCCATTGAGCCCGTCCTTTAATCCGCCTATGTCTCCACCCATGAATTCCTAACAACCATTTTATTGGTAACTAGAATTAGAAGTGAACTAAAAATTACACAGGTAAAGTTAATTTTAAAATGGTGGTGGTGGGATGGTGGGGTTAAGGAATGGTCGATCGTTGGAGAGAGAGAGAGAGAGAGAGAGAGAGACAGCGAGACAGAGACAGAAAGAGAGAGAGAGAGAGAAAGATTGAGAGAGTGACAGACAGACAGACAGACAAAAAGTGAGAGATAGTTAGAGAGTGAGTGAGTGAGAGAGAGGGAGAGAGAGAGAGGGAGAGAGAGAGAGAGAGAGAGAGAGAGAGAGAGAGAGAGAGAGATAGATTGTCAAACTGAAGGTCCCCGGTTCTACCAACACGATGAAAGTCCCCAAGTGGTGCACCCAACCTTATAGGGTGCATGGTATTAGATTTGGTGAAGTGTTGGGCATTGTGTTTTGCCTCCAAGACCACTCTATGTGCCCCCATAGCCATGGCACCATGGTTGGAATAAAAAAAGGGCACTGCCAACAACAACAAAAACAAACCGTTAGTAATTTATTATTTTAAATGATCAAAACAGGAGCGGATTAAGGTCGGTTCGGGCCAAGGGCGCAGAATAAAACATTCGAACCCCTCTAGAAACAGAGATTCAAAAATTACGCGACAAGTATAAATATATGGTTTTGACTGTGTGTGTGGGGGGTGGGGTTGGAGAAAGGGCCCAGGGATCAAAGCTATAAATATCTCATTCTTAAAGGGATCGGGGGAAATCTCAAGACCTAGCAGATGGTCCTCTGAGGGCTAGGGACTTTCCCAGACCCCTTAGACTGACCCTGCACAAACAAACTTAAAATTAATCGTCAAGTTCATAATTTCCTCGTAAAATTTGGTGTAGAGATTACATTTAATTTTTTTAATCCACCCCCCCCCCTTTAAAACCTTATAAACAATATACGGCACATTAAGTTTGATCGTATTTTCTACAGACCGCGAATTTCATTCAAGGACGCAATATTCACGCATGCACTGTGGTGGCCACTTAAAACTGTCAGGGAAAGAGTATCAAATTACCGCCTGGACTGGAGGAATTCAAAATGGTTGATCCCACTGCTGTGTATTAATACATCATGACCCTTCCACCATGTCGACACACACACACACACTCCACAGAAAAAAAATGCAATAGATGTGCGAAAGGTATTTCTTTTTGCAAATATTTGTGTTCCGACGATTTATGAGAAATGAACAGAAGAGAAGATATGGTGCGTCCAATCGATAATACATAGGTGTAAAATAAAATATTTTGAAATGGACTAACTTTTGATGACTTTGCATTCTTCCATGCCAATTCGTGCATTCTTTTAAAATCTCATTCTTTTTTAAAAGGTCACATAGTGCTCTAATAACAAATTTTTTGTGTGTGCAAAGTGGCAACTCAAGATTCTAACTTGACATTTTCGGAAACAAAAGTGGTCAGGAGATTTTCGCCAACACTTGGTTTTAAATCTGCTGGTTGTACAAGTTTAATTGTCTGCTGAATCTGGACACGAACAGTATTAAAAAAAAAAAGAGGAAAAAGGGGAAGTTGGGGGAGGGGGGAGGTTGAAGTAATATAATCTTGGATTAGTAAATCAAAGAGAGGAAGTGTCCATGCCTTCTGACAGGCTACACGGTAGTCCGGGCATGAAGCAAGAATAATAAAAAAAAAACTCAAATTAATAACTACACACGAGGTATTTATATATGCACATGCACGATATATATTTATCTTAAATTAAATAATATTTTTCATTAAATGTACTACAAAAAAAACAAAATTTGGCTTTGATACAGAAGTCTTATTTCTCTGCATACGACCTATTTTAATCTTGTTGGAATCTAGTCATTGATTGGACGATACGGAATAGTAACCACAGGGCTAACTAGTGTGTTGCCTCCCCCTATGATAGTCATTTAAAAAAAAAAGAAATATAATATGTTAAAAAGCATGGGCATCAATGATCTGTGGGGGCCACACAGAAAGTGCTTGGGCAGGCCCTTGCCTTAAGTCGGCCCTGTATGAGGAGCCCACCGCGACATTTCATTAACTTCTTCTCTTCGTCTTCTTCAGATCGTAAATTCTAACTTTATTGCCCGCAACGTTCACTCGCCAACAGCAGGTACTCGCTGAAATAGCCTGGTACATTTCATTTGCCGCACCTACCTCGCGAACAGGTACGCACATGCACAACAACACACACGCACGCACACACGCACACACACACACAGTATCCATCGTCTTACCTATAAAACAAACTCCGCGGACCAAGGTGGATGTCACCGCGTCGTAAAAAAAAAATGATTCCTTTCAGGGCTAAGTACCGACTTAGAGCCGGCCAGAGAGAGATAAGAATCGCGCGGGTCCCACAGTAGCCAGGTCCCCTTTCATGAGTTGTTTACTGCTTCCACGGGCTACTATAAAATATAAATATACGCCCCCCCCACACACCCCCTTCCCCATGAGCTACCTTTTAAAAAACAAAACAAGACAAGGTGGGCGTCCACGCACGAACATCGCGGAGGGCCACGCCACTACAAGGGATTTTTTTGCGTTCTAGTCACTTGCCACCACCAACAGCCGATGTTCGGGGCTAATTTATGGGGGAGGGAGTTTCGGTCGGCGCTAAGGGAGAGAACCTCCGAAAAAAAAAAAACCCCAAGGGTTAATACAGCAATAACAATGTTGTCCTGAGAGACAAGGCCAGCTACTCAGATTGTGTAGATTTATCCGCCCCTAGATATGAGATTCGTTGTGTGTGTGTGTGTGTGTGTGTGCGGATGTTTAAAAATGTTCCCGTTACAGTTTTAAAACGTGAGCTCTATGGAGAGTTTGTTTAAATAAACAGAGGGAGAAATAAATAGAAGTTCCCTCCCCCCACTTCCGTTTACATGACTAGTGTTATATAAACAATTGGGGAAGTGCTAACACAATTCTAGTCATTATACTAGTGGTTTGAAAATCTAATTTGCTAAACATTTTCTGGCGAAGTCTCTTTGTGAGTACTTTCATGGACTGGATATTATAAATTTGATATCAAGTTGGTAACATGTTTTAGAGACAACGCGTTCAAAAAACAAAACAAAAACAAACAAGCAAATAAACAAACATAGAAACACAAGGTATTGGTGCAGAATGCCCTCCAGGCTAAGAAGCGCGCATAAAACCTCGACCGCAAATTTAAAAAAGGCGCGTCTAAGTTTTCTTTTAGTAGGTCTTTATACCTTTAACCAGTGGCGTGCCTAGGGGGAGGGCGGTGGGTGCGGTCCGCACCGGGCGGCACTTTTTATTACTTTTTAGGGGGGGGCGGCAAAAATGTATAGATTAAATTGAAATACCTAAATGAGAGGGCGGCAAAATCGTCTTCCGCCCTTGGCGGCCGATACCCACGCTACGCCGCTGCCTTTAACGTTGCAAGCAGAAATGCATCTTTCATTTTCTTAAAAAAAAAATATTACGCACAGCCAATGTTTCTTTAGACGGCACAGCGCACTGGTGGGAGTAGGTTATGAAGAGTTTACGGTTTTTTTTTTGTTCAGTATCCCCTTCACACATAGTGAACACGTTCTTTATGCTTAGAAAAAAAAATGGGTCGGATGGGGGGGAAGGGGTCATTGTAAAAAGGACCTATAGTAGCAGTAGTATCTCCTTGTGAGTTAAGCGCTGTATCGTTACATTGCTCAGTGATTATTTCAGTCACTTGAAATGTCATTTGTCCTACTTCAATGCGTAATGTCCAGTGCTGCTGGTGATGGGTTCTCAGTGCTGCTGGTGATGGATGGATGGATGGATGGATGGATGGACAGGGTTTGAGAACTGCTCTGGTGGCTACAAAAAATGCGCGACCTAACAACTTTCGCCGACTTCTGTCAGGTGCAGAATTTAAGATGGGCGGGGCGCGGGATCTTTACTACATCACCTCCCCCCCCTCTCCCTCCTTGCTCGTCCCCTTCGTTAGAAAAAAAAAAGTATGGCATTTGTATGACGATAGTTGTATCAGATTTTATTTAACCGTGCAAATTTTGTTCCGCTAAAGTTATTATTTTTGTTTTCAACTTCTTAAAGAAGAAGGACATTTTAAAAGACATTTTTAAAAAAGGAAAATGAATTTTTCATCACTTCACTTATTTCATTAAAAACCATCTTAATATAAACATTTTTTTTTTCTTTTTAATAAATCGTAAACATTTTTGTATCATTTAGATATATAATTTGATCACTTGCAATATTTTTATGTATTATATTGAAGAGTTCTTCTATATTCTGGATAGCTCTTTGGAACAATAGTTGGCAGTACAGAAAAACCATTATTTTCCCATATCATCTAGAAAAACTTCATCGCTATCGACATTGAAATAATCGTCAAATCGCCATTGATGATGATCACAATAACTTGCCTTCCTGTTTAAGTTATTATTATTTTTTTTTACAGACAAGGACTGGCGCCAGACATACCCCCACCCCTGCATCCTTAGCCACCAAGGATTGACCTGTGAGGTCTGCGCACCAGGTGGGCGTCTAAGTTCACCAAACGGCAGCGCCGGCCCTGATTATGCTATTTCTAAAGACGATAAAACTGATATTAATAAAAAAAGAATCCAACTTCGTCTAGGCGGAGAGAGAGAGAGAGAGAGAGAGAGAGAGAGAGAGAGAGAGACGGCCGATGTATTCCATCCAAGTTTAACAACATCAGAGTTAAACACAACATCCATCAGAGTTAAACACAACATCCAGCAGAGTTAAACACAACATCAGAGTTAAACACAACATCCAGCAGAGTTAAACACAACATCCAGCAGAGTTAAACACAACATCCATCAGAGTTAAACACACCATCCATCAGAGTTAAACACAACATCCAGCAGAGTTAAACACAACATCCAGCAGAGTTAAACACAACATCCCAAACAACGTGGCCAGTAATAAGATAGTAATAAAAGTTCAGAAGAATTGATGTTCATTTTTTGTTATTAAACAAGACAGACCACGGTTTGTGTACTTACAAGTTTTTAAGAAGGCTGGAACTTTTTAAAGTCTTTTTGCCGATGTACTGTATATTGTTGTAGCTTAGATCTCTGTGGGGGAAAGAGAAAAAATGAAGATCAGTAAATAAAAACTTGATAAATATAAGATTGATACGTCACGTGAAGTGATTCTGAAAAAAATTACGCTGACATATTTAAATCATCTACGGCGTTAACTACTACTTAAAGTATAAATTTAAAAAAATATTAAAAGGCTAAATTTTTTTTTATTATTAACTAGCGTTAAGTTGATAGATTTAAAGGATCTGAACAGACTAAAGTCAAATTATTTCATTGTGGTAAAACTGTGACCCTTTTAAAAAAAAATATATTTTTTTTTGCATGTTGTTTGTTTAGTGGGATCATTCCGGCACATTGGATTGGTGCTTTCCATGAGTTCCTGGTCGCTCGACATGTTCTTATGAATGGGAAAACTGGGCGGGGGGGCATTGCTTAGGGCCACCACTGCCTAGCCCCCACCCCCTTTTTTTCAGTTCACATTCTTATCAAATTTAAAGATTTAGAAACACTGATGGGTAACTTAGCGGGAAGTGGGGAAGGGGGGGGGGAGAGGGTCACAAATCTCTGTGTCGGGCTCCAAAAAAAAAAAAATCTCTTGTTCTAAATGATGTGAAACACAGACTCTTCATCAACCATCCTTCATCGCTTCACACATTCATTCAACCATTCATTCAATCATTTATTCAATCATTCTAATTAATCCTTCCCTCCGCCCACAATCATCCCCAAGTTAGACATCCGTAGTCCATCTTTCTATCACTGGACATTTCTACTCCCCCACTCCCCTCCTATGCCCGACCCTCATGTCCAGAATAATTATTGTCTCCCTCTCCCCCCCCCCCCTTGTACTTCGTTTCTCTTTGTGTTTTTTTTTTTTGGAAGAAAGATTCTATTGGAAAAAGCCGTCAGTTATCCACGCGCACATTCTGTGGAGATTCTTCTTGGAATTCTCCGGACATTCCAGCGCGTG
Source organism: Bulinus truncatus (assembly GCA_021962125.1). Taxonomy (NCBI): domain Eukaryota; kingdom Metazoa; phylum Mollusca; class Gastropoda; family Planorbidae; genus Bulinus; species Bulinus truncatus. The sequence continues at coordinate 16,618,311 of JAGDYQ010000002.1, forward strand.
CAGATAAAAAGACACGCGGTGAGACACCGGTCATAAAAATGGCAGCTCATGACTGCTCCTGCACTGGAGTTCCGCCAACAAGAATGACCAGAACGGCGTCCAAAAGATGAACAGGCGGGTCAGAGATCAAAAGAAAAAAAAAGAATACTAAAAAAAAAAAATTGTGAATCAATATTCCAAGAAATGTGTAATTTAGGGAAAAGTGGATGACGCTTAGATAAGCCTATTTTTGATTGGACGATTAGTTTCGTTTTATTAAAGACGATTGGATAACGAGAAACATTGAAAGTGTCAGAGTTGTCTAGACGACGTTCGAATATTTTGACAAACTGACGTCTGCTGATGGTGGGTTGGGGTGAAAGGGGGGGGGGAGAGGAAGAGTTAGAGTGGCTGAATGACCCCGTCTTGTTTAACAGACAACGTCCAGGCTTCTAAGCAATATTTTGTTGTGATATGTAATGATGTCATATAGACACTGTAATATTGTCAAGTGGAATTCTACTTGGAACGTTACCTTGAGCAGTTGTTCTTTAACCTCAGGCTGCAATAGCCAATGTCGTCCCACATCCATCCATACAAACACACGCACGCACGCACAAACATATACATATTCTTCAAAGATTTGAAAATACAGTGTAAACTATCCACAGTCTCATAATGGATGCTAAAAATGTTTCATATGACAGTAATGAATCATATGTAGTTAGTAACTTTAAGTGACATCAACTTAACAATAAGTGAGTTTTTTGAGGTAACATCCACATCATATTGAGGTGGTTAATAATGGAAAATCATCCGTCCAAAAAGAAGCATCACCTAAGATAATTTATACAGAAGGACCAAACTTTACAATAAATTAAAAAAAAAAATTGCAGCCACATTATGAATAAAAAAAAACAAGATCTTAAACGGTAACGACAAAGCTCGTCATCATTTTTTCAGCTACAATACAACTTCACAAAAAGATACGAAGATTTTCAGTTTACACAACTTCAACTTATACTATGATGTTCCCTTATTATTAAACCTATTATTGCTCTTTCAGAATGTGCCTTTTTTATTACAATCTTGTCATAGTTAATTAATAGAATACTAGCTGTAACCTTTGCATAGAGTTATATTCCCTTAGATTTAATCAGTATGCTAGGTTATTTTTGGTTTCGGAGAGATCCGATTTTTTCATGATTTTATTACAATTTAAAGATGGAATATGTTGTAGAAATACAATATATATATATATATATATATATATATATATATATATATATATATATATATTATTTAAATGGAATTATTTCACATTTTGGCCTTTGGCTTTCATGTTTAAAAAGCGCAGAAACAATTCAAAACTGCAGATGTAAAAAAAAAAACATCAGTTACAACAATCCCTCTATAGCGCCTCAATGACCGGTGCGCCTAAAACAGTATGACGTTGGTCAATCTGTTACAAAGGTGACTACTGATACCGTCCCAGCAGCGATGACGGTCTGGAGAAAAAAAAAGCCGAAGAAATGAAAAAGTGTGTTCCGTCCTTTCATGGTCATCATTGGTCATTGCTATCCGGTTGCAGCAAGACAGACAAGTCAAACTGCCACACAATCTGATGTTTCATTTAACGACTTTTTATCTCGACAACTCCCCCACCCCAGACTCCTCCCTCCTCCCCTCCCCCACCGGACTCATCCCCTTCCTTACCCCTCTCCCCCTCCCCCCACCGGACTCATCCCCTTCCTTACCCCTCTCTCCCCCTCCCCCACCGGACTCATCCCCTTCCTTACCCCTCTCCCCCCCTCCCCCACCGGACTCATCCCCTTCCTTACCCCTCTCCCCCCCTCCCCCACCCGTCCAAGCCAGCTGCTGTAAAATGAAGTCGTTCTATATTCATAGTACGAGTGGTCATTGCAGTCGACGTCTTATATCAGTGGCGATCTCACGGTCCGGTGAGTCCGGTTTTAAAAAAAAAATCAAAATAAATCGCCATCCCGTTGCGCGTGCATAATACAGCTGATTGACATATAAAGACGTCGCGGTGATCATGTCAATCAGTGCCGACGACCGCTGTACGCCGATCACGTCTCCAGTGACCGTAGCGATGCCAGGAGAGATCACCAGGAGATATTATAGGTCAGTTACTCCCCTCCCCCCCACCCACCCGTACTTTCATCCTTCATGTACCGGCCGGTAAAAAAAATAAGTAAAAAAATTCAAATCTTTACCTCTGAATCCCCCCTCACCCATTCCCATTACTTTAAGAGTTCGCTGACCCCTGGTCACCTATCATCTCTTCCCTCGGAGGGTGTGTTTAGAGGAGGAAGGCAGGGGGGGCGGGGTATAAAACAAAAGACAAGACATAAAGATATAGATATAGACAAGGCTAGGAAAAGCAAAAGATATATATAGAGAGAAATAAAAGTTCAGTAAAAACGAACATAGTTGTAAATGGAAAATGAACTTCTGTGATAACTCGCTTGGTTGAACATCTTAACATGAACAAAACAAACAAACAAACAAAACAAACAACAACTCGCGCACACAGCGACATTCTCCGATGAGCTCATCTTTTAATGTCCGTTAAAACCAGGTCCCCGGTTATCTGATTCAAATGATAATGGACCTCACCAGAGGGGACAGTAATGGTCAATCACTGTCCGGTCGTATCCCATTTCCACTTCTATTATCGTTCCTGTCATTCCTATTTCCTTCTGCCTCTATCTCCCTTCCCGTCCCATACATACCACACCACCGCCCTAGTCCCCCCACACCCACCCCTGCGTGATGGCGATCTAACCTGTAAACTTATATGTGGCTGGGAATTATTTCAGTTGACCGTAAAACTAAAAAGCAGGTAATATAACACATACATAGTTTATCTTTATGGGAGGGGGGGGGAGAGAGAGAGAGAGATAGAGAGAGAGAGAGAGAGAGAGAGAGAAAGAGAGAGAGAGAGAGAGAGAGATTAAGAGAGTGTGTTAGAGAGTTTCCGTCGCAAAGATACATTAAAGTCCTAGGGAAAGATAATTTGGCGCGCCATTCAAAAGTACGTTTGGGTCTCTAGTCCCAAGACAAAAAGTACATTTTGGGGGCAAAAAAACGCTTTCATGGATGGCGCTTGCAAATATTGTGCCTTTTAATAATAATCTCAAACTACTGAAGCCTCACTGCCGCCGAATCATTCATTTTACACTATACCTTTTATATATTTTACACATTATCTCATGTCATGGTGTCGAATGTCAAAATGCAGGGGCCCCCAAAGAGGCCAAGCCCCCCCGGGACTCCAAATCTCCAGGCTCTGCACTGTTGGGGAGGGGGTGGGCGCCCATGGGTTGCCGACTCGTTTCTTCTATCGGCTGTTCTAGAATATTCTCATTATCTGTTTCTATAACCTCAGCATATAAAGGGATTGTGTGGTTAGCACAGAGCCCAGCCGCCTATACTTCCCCAACTTAAAGTCAGTTACCCATTTAAAGCTGGGTGGACTTTGAAACAACACCCATAATCTTTAGGGCAGTGCTACCCAAACTTTTTCTCGCCTCTCGGACCGCAATTTGGGGGACCACTGCTTTAGGTTAACATCCAATAAATTGGAACATTATTACTTAAATAATGAATTGGAATAATAAAAAAAAAACAAAAACAATGATAACAGCATATTTACTCAAAATGATGTGAGCGACAAAAGATTTCTTCTTTGAAGTTTGAACATACACCTAAAGTTTTCATTGAAGTGTTTTTTTTGCAACTGTATTTACGATGAGTGAAATTTTACAGCTCGCAATGGGAATATGTGTCGTACCGATGTGTTTGTGTGTGTGTGTGTCTTTGTGTGTGTGTTTGTGTGAGTGTTTGTTATCAGTGTATCGTACAGGACTAAAAGCGTGTGCATGTGTGCCTGTGTGTGTGTGTCTGTGTGTATCTGTGTGTGTGTCTGTGTGTGATAGAACACAAGGACACAAGACTCATGACGTATGTAAACAGACGTGCGCCCCGCCCACCTCTCACGAGTGACATAATTAACCAGGGGAAGCGACTATCAATCTCTTAAGGCTCTGTTATAAAACACTTGACTTGATCAACGTACTTTGCGCCGTTTTTTTTGTTCAAGTCCCTCCCTCCCCTCCTCCCTTAACAGACGGTGCGTCCCCTCCCCCCCCCCCCCACTTTTTTTTAAAATCAATTTTATCTGTTCAGTCATAAAGGCAAGTCTGGAGTGGGCCCCAGATCCGCTGAAGTGCTACTTGCTGATAGGTGGAAAGGAAGGGCAGTCGTTTGAGGTAGGTAACAGCTTGACAAGCGCCCCTTCTCCCCCGCCCCCCCCCCCGATCAAAACCCGCCACCACCGAGCATACAATATTGGAAGGTTCTTGTTTTAAATTCAAGGCTAAGACAATAAAAGGAAAGGACTTTGAAACAGACACCTGTGTAATGTTCTCTCTCTCTCTCTCTCTCTCTCAACTTCATGTTCACTATCAGGTCTTAACAAGCGAGATGATAGCAGCACTTGTTGCGTTCTAAAATCGACAGATCAAAGGGTCCAAAAGTGTCACAGATAGACCCACTTAGGCTTCTTTTTTCACAGGTTTTTTTTTTATTTCATTAATCAGTCTGAAAATCGGGGCCATACATGCAGTAAGGGTATAACACGTGAAGTAAGGGTATAACACGTGAAGTAAGGGTATAACACGTGAAGTAAGGGTATAACACATGAAGTAAGGGTATAACACGTGAAGTAAGGGTATAACACATGAAGCAAAGGTATAACATATGAAGTAAGGGTATAAAACACGAAATAAAGGTATAACATGTGAATTAAGGGTATAACACGTGAAGTAAGGGTATAACAAACGAAGTAAGGGTACAACACGTGAAGTAAGGGTACAACACATGAAGTAAGGGTATAAAACGTGAAGTAAGGGTATAACACGTGAAGAAAGGGTATAACACACGAAGTAAAGGTATAACATGTGAATTAAGGGTATAAAACGTGAAGTAAGGGTATAAAACGTGAAGTAAGGGTATAACACACAAAGTAAAGGTATAACTAGAGATACAACCGAGAAGGAACGTGGATGAATGGTTGACATTGTTACAAGTTGAAAATTGAAAAAAAAAACAAAAAACAAACAAACAAAAGACAGAAATATCGATGGACTTTTTTTAATTGATTGATTATATCGATTGAATTATCGATTGGTGGATTAAATGATTGACAGGCACAGATTCATTGATTGTTTGATAGATTAAAACAATTTATAAAGGTACATACCGTAGATCGAATAGTTGAAATATATATAAGAAGTATTGTTTCATGATTGGACGTGTTACTTACTTTTCTAGCTCATCACTTATCGGTTTTGCGTTCACAAACACACAGCGCCAGGATGGGGGGGGGGGGGGGGGAGAGATTGTTTGATGAGTTGTTTCGTAGATAGAAAAATGATGATTCCTAGATGGCTTTGGCTTTTTTAATTATTTTGTTCTTGACTTTTGGGCTGGTCGCTGTGTGTGTGTGTGTGTGTTTGTCTGTGTGTGTTTGTCTGTGTTTCAGTGTACGCGTGCTGACATTGTTTATGTGTGTTTTGCGTTGTAATGGATGACAGTGATGACACGTTGTAATAATGTTATTTGGCACAGAGATGAAAATTATCTGGCCACTTAGTTTAGCGGAAGTAGAAATTATTAGTAAGAGCAGACGAGAATAATTAGACGATAGGCGGACGATATATTTCTTCAGACATGATTAGACGATAGATTTCTTGAGAGGATATTTGACAGGACTAGAGGAACTACGACATCATCATTTTATTCTACTATATTATACATCATTAAAGTAAGATCATTCAAGTGTAAATAAATACATATATATATTTCAACAAACTGTTTATTCAGTGTTTCATAGCTGTTAATATATGTGTTACGTCTCACACATATCTGTGGACACTTCATTTAATGTACAAATAATAAATATACAAGAAACTCAGAAGAGACTGGCTAATCGGTCATACTACAAATAATTTATATACACCTACCAGAAGAAGAAGTGTCAAGAAGAATAATATATTATATACACAAGTAATTAATACACAAAATACAGCCATGACATAGAATGGTGTGCAGCGGAAAAGTTCCTGAAAGAACATAACATATTATACATGAATGGCGGTAGCTGTGAAGGTTCCTTAGAGAACATAACTGCGTTGAAGTAATTTACAAAATCTACAAGTTCCTGATTTCCTTTATAGACTGTTTCATCTACCAATATACAGTCAGTACTTATACCTACATTACTTCATTTTCTGGACTTTATATTTTTACATTATTTACTGCTGTTGAAACATCGCTATAGCAGTAAATTCATAAGAACATTTACATCAGTTCTTTTTACTAAATCCTCGTGTGGGTGAAAAAGAAGGTGAGCCGAAAAAGTAGCAGACCTTACCGAATTGTAAGCCTAGCAGACCGTAACTGTACCAGGAGAGCCATGAAGTGACTACACTCTGAGCTATACCTTACCTATTTGCATCAACCAGAGAAGTGAGTCTACACCTTCCGAAACTATACTTTTACAGCACTCTACACCTGAGGTCCGAAGTAACAAGAAAGGTATTTTACAGTGATTTCATGTTGTTTAATTATAATTGTTGTTTTGTTTGCAAATTGTGTCAATTTTAATATGTTAGTATGTAATGCTTAGAAACATTTTTTTACATCCTTAGTATATAGTTAAATATCTTTTTGAAAAGTTCTAATTGCAAAATTAGTTAAATTAAAATAAATATATATTGTTTTCATCTAGATATTTTACTTAAAATATTTGTTTAGAAGTAACTGTTCGTATCCTGTATAAATTTTTTTTTTACAAGTAATCTGGTAAACTTGTATACTTGTTTTCGCTCGTCTAACTATAAATTTAATTAAATAATATTAACTTAGTCTGTAAATTTTTTTTTACATTTTTTAGTAATAGTATATTAAGCTTAGAAATATTTTATTTATTGTATGTTTTCATTTGTCACTTATTATTAGAAATATTTTTACATCAGTAATTTAAATTTATTTTGACATAAAGTTGCATATAGACACAAGAATATTGAATACTGAAATATACTATATATACATATATACAATAAAAAAACCAATACAGCATAAATTAAATAATTAAGAGATCAATTATAGAAATAATTTAATAAAGAATAATTAAATAAATTCTAGAATGGCTGAGGAAACCTCTGATCCGTGGGAAACATATCTTAAACAAGGCAGAAGTGCAGGTCTAACAGGTGACAAACTAGTAAAATTTGCTAATGATAAAATGGAGCGAGCAGAGCAAAATAAAATAGAAGCAGAAAAGCGAGCAGAGCAAAATAAAATAGAAGCAGAAAAGCGAGCAGAGCAAAATAAAATAGAAGCAGAAAAGCGAGCAGAGCAAAATAAAATAGAAGTAGAAAAAATTAGAATAGAAGCAGAAAAAAATAAAAGAGATGCAGAAATACAAGCAGATAAAATAAAACAAGAAATAGCATTACAAAGAGAAAAAATACAGATGGAAATTGAAAGAGACTTACAACTTAAAAGATTAGAACTAGAATCGCAAAGTCAGAATAGTATAGTAAAACAAGAGAATCAAAAAACATATAAACATAAAATAAAAATAAACCCTTTTTCTGGTAAATCTGGTGAGATAGACCAATTTTTCCATAATATGGAAACTCAATTTAAATTAAACAACATAGACAAATCAGAATGGAAAAACTATTTATACCAATCAGTTACAGAGGATGCACTAAAAGCCCTAAACAACATTAGAGATAGCGACACATCAGATTACAGTGAAATAAAGAAACAACTATTAGATCATTTCAACAAAACAGAAGACTACTATAGAAATTTATTTCATAACAGTACATTAGGTTCTAATGAACATCCTCAGGCATATATTAATAATTTAGAGGCCCATTTGAACAATTGGATAAAGATGTCAGGGATAGACGAAAATAGTGTAATTGAAATAAAAGAGCTACTTCTGGTGGACAAAGTACTGACACTTTGCACATCAGAACTATTCACATTCATAAAACAAAGAAAGGTCCATAAGAAGATAGAGTTAATTTCTGCCATGTCAGATTTTAGGGATAGTCATATAAACACTCCAATGTTCAATTCAACACAAAATAAATTTAATCTCATGAAAAATAGTATTGCCAGGAAAAGATTTAGTAGCTTACCTTCTAGGTTTAACAATCCATGTCAAATTTGTCACAAGATAGGACACGACAAGCATACTTGTTGGTTTGGGAAACAGTATACAGACAATTATCAAAACAGAAACAGACAGTATTACAACTATGGGGATAGAAACAAATATTTTAATAAAAGACAACATAAATATAACAATAAGAGACAATCACCAAACACTAGTCCCATTAGAAAACAAGAAAATAGGGGTAGATCAAGTCAAAGACACTCTTTTAACAACATACATAACTGTAACATGATGGAGGGAAAAGGAGAGTTAATTTTTTATCCTTGTTATGTAGATGGTAGGAAAGTAATGTGCTTGAGAGACAGTGGCTGTACATGTATTATTCTGGATTCAAAATTAGTAAGGGAAGAACAAATATTACAGGGCATAGAAGAGATTAGAATGGGAAATGGAGAAATAGTGAAATGTAAAACAGCAAAAATTTATATTGAAACACCTTGGATTAGTGGGGAAATAAAAGCACTTTTAATGGATTCACCAATAACCTCATTAATAATAGGAAATGTAGAAAATATACAAGACAATTCCAAAGAAATTTATATGAAATGGTTAGAAAATAGAGAATTAGAAACAATTATAGAGGAACCCTTAGAGACAGATACAGATAAAAACATATGTACATTATTCAAAAGCATACAAAATTGGAATGGCACTGAGAACATTGTAAATTTTTTAGAGAGAATAGACATAGTAGCCACACAAAACAATGTTAAAGAAGAAGATAAAATAACAGTTCTAATAGATAAATTACACAACCATCAATTGGCAAAATCACTAGCAGAAAACAACCAAGACAATTATACAGTATTAAAAAATAAACTAATAAATAAATTAAATAATGACAGTAATTCAGTTGAAGTTGTAAAAGAAAATACTATAAAGAATACAAATACAGTAAATAAATCTGATCATGAATGCATGGATTGCAGTAGAAAATGCAGATCATTAAGGAGATTAAATAAACACATAAAACAAAAACATAGTTACAACCTAACTAAAAAATTAAATGCAATGACTAGAGCACAAGCTAATAAAGAAAACAGTACAAAACAATACCCTGAATCTAGTAGACAAAACAACATTTTGGATATTGATAGGGATAAACTTAAAACATTACAAGAACAGGATGAAAGTTTAAAAATTTATTTCAATAGAGAGGAAAATGAAAATAAAAACATAATATATAAGGTAGAAAATGACATTTTAATAAGAAAATACAATAGTCATAACAGGTCATTTAAACAAATAATGATTCCTACAGTTTTAAGAAATAATATACTAAAAGCAGCTCATGATTGCTACTTAGCAGGTCATTTGGGTGTTAAGAAAACACTAGATAGAATTAGAAGATATTGTTACTGGCCAGGTGTCATAGGAGATGTAAAAAGATTTGTTAAGGCATGTAAGAAATGTCAACAATATAATCATATAGGACCAAACATAGAAGACTTAGTTCAGGAAATGTCAAATGCCAATATTTTCACACACCTAGATTTAACTGGAGGCTTTTGGCAGATAGAAGTTCAGGAAGATTCTAAACAATATACAGCATTTAAAACTCATGAAGGATTTTATGAGTGGAATGTTATGCCTTTTGGTCTGGTGAACAGCACTGCAACGTTCACTAAAATGATGAATAAGTTATTAAGAAACATTGAAAACATTAGATATTATGTGGATGACATATGTATTTACACTAAAAACTGGTCAGACCATATAATCAGTTTGAATAAATTACTAGAAATTCTTCAAATTAATAACTTAACAGTTTCACCTGAGAAAATAAAAATAGGTTTTAAAAACATAGATTTTCTTGGATATCATATTGGTCAAGGATTAGTCACACCAACAAACAATATTCTTAAAAGAATTTTTGAGATTCGCATTCCAGAAAAGAAAAAAGAAGTTAGATCTATTATAGGATTATGCAATTTTTATAGAAAATTTATTCCTAACTCTGCAAACTTAATTGAACCTTTAGTGAAATTAACTAAGAAAAAGATACAACAAAAAGTTGAATGGAATTCAGAATGTAACAATGCATTAAAGAAAATAAAACAATGTTTTGAAGAAAAACCAATTTTAAGTTCCATAGATATGACAAAGAAATTTATTGTAGGCACAGATGCTAGTAAAACATCAATCGGTGGGTGTCTATATCAAGAGCAGGATAATATTAATAAACCTATACTGTATTTAAGTAGAAAACTGTCAGACACTGAAAGTAGATATTCAGTAATAGAACTAGAATGTTTAGCTTTAGTTTGGACAATAACTAAATTAAGCAAATACTTGCTAGGCAATGAGTTCACTGTGTTAATAGATCACAAACCTTTAGCTAACCTGAATACCAAAAGCATAAATAATGCCAAACTAACACGCTGGTCTTTGTTATTGCAAGACTACTCATTTAACATAAAATACATTAAAGGGTCAAGTAACCATATCCCAGATATTTTGTCGAGACTCAGTCAGAAATAAGTATATTTTTTTGTGAGTAAACATATTGAATTGTTTGAACAAAAAAAAAAATGCTGTATTGGGACAATAAGAGTAAATATAATTAATTGAAATAACAAGTATAAATATATGAATGTAGGAACAATAATGAAATATAAATTTTATTGGAACAAGTAACAATGAAATATAGTAGAACAATAACGATAATGACTAGAAATATAAGAATATAGGAACTATAAGTAAAAATAATATGGATATTCAAAAGATTAATACAAATAAGAGTTGTATTTGAAAATAAAAGATTGGTATGTATTGAGAATATAATATAATACATGAATAATGATGATGACATTTAAGCTTGTCAGGTACACTATTGTATTGAGTAAATTGACTCAAATATTTTTTTAATAATATATTAAAGAATTCATGTTGATGATTGATGCATATTGTATTTAAAATAAAAATATGCATGCTTAAATGAGATGAGAATGAGGAGAGATTGTGTTTAAAATAAAACACATACACCAAACAAGTATAATGTACATGAGAATATGTTGTAAGAATGATTAATTACTCATTCATTTCATTCACATTGATTATTGTCAAGAAGACTTATTAGTCTCAAAAATGTAACTTGAACAATTATTGACTAAAGAAGTCAAAGATATGAAGATTGCATTAATATATGAATTTTATTAAAATGATGTTTAAAAATTTTTTTATATGTCAGAAGACATAATAAATTGTACATGATGATAATATTAAATATGTCAAGATAAATTGACACAAAAAAGTGCAAAGTTAATATATTCACACTATATAAAATGATGGGAAAGACATAAGAAAAATGTCTTATATAATTGATGAGTGCAGAATGAATATTGTCAAATCACTAAGGAAAGTGTTATTGACAGAAGACAAAAGAAAAGGTCTTCATAAGAGATAAAAGAAAAATGACTTGCTAGATAAAGCAAGGTAATTAATAAGTTGAACAAAATATTGTTGCAACAGAAGAAGTTTGTCAAAAGACAACATGAAAAATATATTGTACTGAAATAAAATGCTCTCATACAAAAGAAAAGAATGATATTGATGTGAAGAAAAGTGTTGAATATTAAAAAAGAAATTCATGAAGTGAATATATACAAAGAAATGACAATTAAGTCATAAGGTGATAGAAAATAATCACTAAAAAAAAAAAAGAGAAGAGAGAAAAGAGGGGAGATAACAATGATAATTAAAAATGCACTTAAAACTTATCAAGAAGTTATGGTACTTGTATAAAATTAATTATTGTAAATTTTTTTTTGGTTTTGAAACTGAATTGATAATAATATTTTTAAAAATTGAATAAATTTTTATGTCAATATTATGATATGCTATATGATGCATTTAAAAAATTGAAATATGAGATATAGTATTGACAAGAATATTTTTATTAATAAATTTTGTATCATAACTGGTTTGATATTTGTATCATAACCATTTTGTTTGACATTTTGTAGATACATTGACATTTTTTATAAGGATTATTATTGATTTGATGTATAAAATTTGTATTTTATTCGACAAAAGTAAATTTTATTAAAGTAATGACAGAAAAACCAGAGACAAACTAAAAAACTAAATGTATAACATTAGCTTTTAAAGGGAAGGGGGATGTTGTAATAATGTTATTTGGCACAGAGATGAAAATTATCTGGCCACTTAGTTTAGCGGAAGTAGAAATTATTAGTAAGAGCAGACGAGAATAATTAGACGATAGGCGGACGATATATTTCTTCAGACATGATTAGACGATAGATTTCTTGAGAGGATATTTGACAGGACTAGAGGAACTACGACATCATCATTTTATTCTACTATATTATACATCATTAAAGTAAGATCATTCAAGTGTAAATAAATACATATATATATTTCAACAAACTGTTTATTCAGTGTTTCATAGCTGTTAATATATGTGTTACGTCTCACACATATCTGTGGACACTTCATTTAATGTACAAATAATAAATATACAAGAAACTCAGAAGAGACTGGCTAATCGGTCATACTACAAATAATTTATATACACCTACCAGAAGAAGAAGTGTCAAGAAGAATAATATATTATATACACAAGTAATTAATACACAAAATACAGCCATGACACACGTAACATTTTAACGGATGGGACAAGGGGGTGGGGGAGAAGAGTGGGTAAAGGGGGGGGGGTGGGTGTCGTTTTCAAGAAGAAAATAAAATTTACCTATATCTAGTGTTGGCCATAATAACACCGGTGGCAGAGAACTATTCATCAAGAAGCCCTTCTGTTAGGGTAGACTACTGTGTTGTAGGCACAGGACAGACCAGCCCCACATCCCCCCCTCCTCCCTCGACGAGCGTACTTCTAGCCACTACCACTGTCTCTCCCGCCACCCCCCCCCCCCACAGCATTGTCCCCCAGCTCACAATCACCTTGCCGCACTGGAGACAGGGGAAGCGGGGAGGGGGAGGGTGTGTGACAGCCAGTCATCTACCCACCTGTTTGATTGTAATGGCATTAAAGGTCGACGATCTCCAGATTTGTGCAGCATTATCCCTCCCCACCCTCCTCCCCTGTTTAAATGTCCGAAAATGCAGGTGGTGGCTTGGATGTTATGACGCGATCCCTGTTTCGAACCACCCCCCCCTCCCTCCGTTTTCCGTCCTGCCCCCCAAAACCGTTCAAAAATTCAATCATATATATATAAATATATAATTATTAAAAATTACTTAATATGACTAAAAGCCAAAAAAAAAAAAACAACAACGACAAAGAATAAGAAATTAAAAAATGAAATCTTCACACAGCCACTCCCAATAGCAAATACAATCAAACACAACTTGCACGGCGAAAAATTCCCCTCAATGGCTTCTGGTTGACAAACTTAGGACACTCCCATACAAACCAGTGCTACCGACGACACTCCCATACTAACCAGCGCTACCGACGACACTGCCATACAAACCAGTGCTACTGACGGCACTGCCATACAAACCAGCGCTACCGACGACACTGCCATACAAACCAGTGCTACTGACGGCACTGCCATACAAACCAGCGCTACCGACGACACTACCATACAAACCAGCGCTACCGACGACACTGCCACACAAACCAGCGCTACCGATGACACTGCCACACAAACCAACGCTACCGACAACACTGCCTTACAAACCAGTACTACCGACGACACTGCCACACAAACCAGCGCTACCGATGACACTGCCACACAAACCAGCGCTACCGATGACACTGCCACACAAACCAGCGCTACCGACAACACTAACTTACAAACCAGTACTACCGACGACACTGCCATACAAACCAGCGCTACCGAAAACACTGCCGTACAAACCAGCGCTGCCGACGACACTGCCATACAAACCAGCGCTACCGACGACACTGCCATACAAACCAGCGCTACCGACGACACTACCATACGTGCTTCTTCGCCACGAAGTGAAATTAGTTTTGTAACAGAAAAAAAAAGGTGTGAGGTTCTGCAAAAGAGGTCGACAGAAAGGGGAGGTAATTATAGAGTCTGTGTTACCCCGGTGGTAACTAGATATCTTTAGAAGGGGAGACAACGTCATGCGGACGTCGTTAGATGGGAAATGGGTCGAGAATAGGTAGTCCCTTAAACTTCTATTATCAAAACGACAGAAACAGAAAACAGCTGTCACTTTTTCCCCAACCTCACGGGTGTATAAGGGTATATGATGAAGGGGTGGGGGTAGGGGTAAGGTATGTGTAAACCCCCCCCCCCCCCTCGGTAACCCTTCAATTGTTTTGTGTGACTCGTTTTGGTGCATCTTTAAGGTGTCAATTCCACAAACAAGAGAGAGAGAGAGAGAGAGAGCGAGAGAGAGAGAGTGAGACATAGAGAGAGAAAGATAAAGAGAAAAAGAGAGAGAGAGAGAGAGTGGGGGGAGAGAGAGAGAGTGAGAGAGAGAGATAGTGGTCGGTAACTTTAAGATGACTAATGTGGTGGAATGGTGGGGTACTTTTTTAATTTAACGGAATACAGTGAGGGGTCAGAAGGGCCCTACTTTTGGATAGGCAAGCTAAGCGGCCAAAGGGGTCCCACTTCTTCTTACCCCCCCCCCCCCACATCCCAATACCAAGACTATTTGAATACTTCTCAACGTATACTTTTGCCTAGAAATCGTAAATATCTTAAGGTCTAAACCTCGAGCCCACAAATAACATAACGTCTATGCCTCGGGCCCCCAAATAACACAACGTCTTTGCCTCGGGCCCCCAAATAACAGAACGTCTATGCCTCGGGCCCCCAAATAACACAACGTCTTTGCCTCGGGCCCCCAAATAACAGAACGTCTATGCCTCGGGCCGCCAAATAACACAACGTCTATGCCTCGCCCCCAAATAACATAACATCTAAGCCTTGGGCCCAAAAAATAACATAACGTCTATGCCTACGGCCTCCAAATAACATAATGAACATGCCTCGGCGCTCCCCTCCCCCCCCTCTCATATCACAAAGTGTGTTCCTAGGGAAATGAAAACATGTGGAAGACAGCTGAAAACCAAAGATAAACAATTACGAATAATGTTATGGTCCAAACGATAGTTGAGTGTCATGGCATAAAGGAATACGAGATCTGATCACGAGACCCATGACACCTTCGTTTCCATACCACCTTATTCTATAGTTAAAATGTAAAAAAAAAATACATGATGGGAAAAACAAAAAGGAAACTTGAAATGTAAAAGGTAGGAGAAGAAAGGGGTTGGGGGGGGGGATCATTGTTTAAAAAATAAATATAAATAAATGTTTACGACAAATGTAAAAAAAAATCAAAACAAAACAAACAAACAAACAAATAAATAAATAAAAAACATCAACATGGCCGATTTAAGGTGAGTGGTCTGGGAGCGGGAACTGACTTTGATTCCGATTGTAATTGACCAATAGATTTCTTCCATTTCCCAGTTTATGGGCCTCAAGTGCCATTGAGTTTGGAAGTGGTCACTATAAGTACTCACGCTTGACTATAAACACTACCGCCAATCTAACATATATATATACACACAGACACACACACACAGACACACAGTCTCTATCGCAAGTGTTTCCGAATTTAACTGATTACTCCATAAAATAAAAAAAGTTTAACTTTCGACTTATTTAACGGTCTCTGATGTTAGGATGCAAAAGGGGTGGGGGGGGGGGTTTCATCTACGAGTGGTCTTCACAAGAAAGAGCCGCAGATCATAAAACATTACAATGGTACCTAAAATTCCGAGCCCAGGCCAGGCTGCGACTAAAAGACATTAAATGGTCATCCTCTTCCGAACGATCCATCAGGAGTTGACCTCTTGAATCGTCCTTTAGGGAGATGGAAATCGCAGCCCGCCTATAGTGCTAACAGTGAGTACTTGACTGATTGTCAGCAATCGTGTGTGTGTGTGTGTGACCGTGTGAAGAGTGGGTCATAAAAGGTTTGACCTAGATTGTGACCCACGTCGAAACGACAACTGATCCCTGGAGATTTAAAATTTAAATCTCGAGAAAAGTTGTGTCTGGTGTAAAGGATGTACATTTATTAGAATATCATACGCCAATTATTTGATCTGTCATAATTTCTCTTGCTGCACGTATTTCTAAATTTTTTAAGTTAATTATTTATATTCTGAAAACGATTTTTATAGAGTTCGATGCGTAAAATAAAATAAGTAGCACAGTGTTGTGTCACTTTGAGGACTATGTTGTATCATTATGATGACGATGTTGTGTCTCTATGAAGACGATGTTGTGTCACTATGATCAGAC
Organism: Bulinus truncatus; assembly: GCA_021962125.1. NCBI lineage: Eukaryota > Metazoa > Mollusca > Gastropoda > Planorbidae > Bulinus > Bulinus truncatus. Next base: position 16,634,856 of record JAGDYQ010000002.1, read on the forward strand.
CCGCCGAGAGCGGGGCAGGGGGGCCTATGCCCAGGGGGCCCGGCGAGTTTTAGGGGCCCGGACTGAGCTGGCCAATCAACTTTTGAAAATATTATTATCAGCACGATGGGTGGGCCCGTGACAGCCCTGCCCAGGGGCCCGACATTTCTGTCGGTGGGCCTGACTATGATGACGGTGTTGTAATCCGCAGGCTACTAATGCCTAATGCCCCTAGATATTTTGAAGGTACTTCGTAGGGCCACACAATATCTTTGAAGTCTCTGCCTAGGGCGCCGGAAGTCCCGCTTTCTTAATTTTTCAAAACCAAGTCAAAGCTCCGGTAAATGAGGTCAACAGCTCGGGATATCGAGTCATTTTTATTATTAATTTTGTTCTCCCGAGACCTAGAGGTTGAAAGAGGAGCGGGTGTGTGTGGGGGTGGGTGTGTGGGGTGGGGAATGAGTTCGCGATATGACATTTGCATTCAAAGACAGAGCCGCTGGAAAGAAAGGGAAAAAAAAATTCCTCCGAGTATCTGACAGATTTTAAATGTTGTCAACTCAAGTCAGAAGATAAATTGGCGGCCATCGGTGTTGACTTTGCCACTGGTAGATAAACTGGGAGTCAACCGTTCCCCTCCCTTCCCCCCCCCCCCCAACCGCCCCCACAGTTTTGTTCAGTAAAAAAGGTGACAGCGATTCTGTTAAGTCGGCTATCATAGCTAAGCCTTAATCTTCTTAAAACTTTATCTGACAGGCCATGGGACCAATTAAAAAGTTTGATTTCAAAAAATCTTGTGTACACAAATGTGTCATAGACACGGGTACTTTCCTATGCCCCCCCCCCCGCCTCACCCATTCATTCAATTCTGATCCTTCTTCCCACCAGTACCAGAGAGAGAGTCTTAACAGCAGCACACGTTCTTGTTAGATCCAGCTTGCTGATACATAATCTACAGTCGTTCAGAAGATCGATAAATATTTGTGGCTGAATATAATGGGCTGCGGTACTGATCCGATGAAAGGGGGACGGATGGTCGTTCGGTAGGTAAAGCGCGCGACTGTCAACCTGAAGGTCGCCGGTTCGATCATCTGTGAGGACCAATGGATTCTTCTGGTGCCTCCATGGTCTTTGCACTATCGGCTATGGTAGTGGGGATGAAATAATGGCAACAATAAAAAAAAACCGTCCCTTAAGTGGTTTATAGGAGATTTCATCTCAGGGGCGTCACGCACTGATCCGATGATCTCATGAATCCAGCTTGAGTTTCACTACCTGTTTCTATTTATCGATACAAACGGCACGCCTATGTTCGTACATTAGTTTCTAACAATGTCAAGTGGCGGGGGATATACCAGACACTCCGAGTGGGGGGGGGGTCGCGGGGGGGTCATTGCCAGGGGGCTCGCATCTGTAAGGGGGCCCGGCCGCCCCGACTATGTCAATTTTTTCACGACTCATTGTTTATTAAGGGGCCCCCAATGATGTCCTGTCTTGGGGCCCTTGTTGGCTCTCGGCGCCTCTGGGATCTACTGCACAAATAAAACTCACATTTAGATAACAACCCCCCCGTACCCCACCCACAGAAAAACACTCCAACTATATGAATATTATATATATTTAAAATTGTATTCATTTTTTTAATGAAGGATTACGCTGACAATATTCAATAAACACGGTGGCATAAAAAAATTATTATCTATAAATATGCCCATGAACGGCAACACTCTCGCCTGGCCCCTTTAAATGGGCATACTCTATGACTACTGTCTTTTCTCCCACCTGGTTTTATCAATCTTGCTGTCAGTTGTTTCTACGTGTGTTCCAGGTGCCAATGTTGAGGCCTGCGCCGACAGAGCTGGAGAAATTTTGTAAAATTTTTTCTCTCTCTTATCGCTCTGGTATGATAACATCAGAAGGCTGTGGGGCCATTGTTATCACACGGGGGGCCTGCGGGGTATGCTGTTGATATTTTGTCGTCATGATTCTATGAGGGGTTCAGCGAGCACGCTATCGAGAGTTTGCTTAGGATGTTTGTTTGTTGATATGTTTTTGTTGATGTGTTGTTGATATGATTGTGACATTTTGATGAAAGTTTTTTTGTTGGAATGCTGTTGAGTTTAGTTGGCAAGCGTTTTGAAAAGTGTGTTGCCAGGTTGGACAGATAGTAAAATAAAAACAGTCTAAAATACAGACGAACAAAAGCGACAGAAAACGTAGAGATAGAAATGTATAGAGAGATCTTATATGATAGCTTGATAGATATTTAGATGGGGGGGGGGAATAGAGATATAAAGATAGAAATATACACATAGACATACAAGGATCATGAGAAGGACATATAGGATATGAGAAGTAATGGGCAGCAGATAGGGTCACTTCTAGTCAACTGACCTACGCCCCATAGAACGCGAGACCAGCAGATTTGCTGCCAATCATCTTAAAGTGGGCAGACGATGTTAGTTCTGTCAGAAAGGAGTACCAGAAGTTGCATTGTATCCCCCCCCCCCCCTTCACACACTCACATACACACAATTCTCTTCCTCATTTCTCTTGAACACACACTCTCCTTCAGATCGAGCGGTATTTGGTAACTCAACGCCAGGGACGGATGTGAGGACTGGGCCCGGGGGGGGGCAGGTTGACTAAGGTGGTGGGGTTGTCAGTGTGTTCAATGCCAGTGACGGACGTTAGGACTGGGGATGGATGGTTGACTAAGGTGGTGGGGTTGTCAGTGTGTTCAATGCCAGTGACGGACGTTAGGACTGGGGATGGATGGTTGACTAAGGTGGTGGGGTTGTCAGTGTGTTCAATGCCAGTGGCGGACGTTAGGACTGGGGATGGATGGTTGACTAAGGTGGTGGGGTTGTCAGTGTGTTCAATGCCAGTGGCGGACGTTAGGACTGAGGATGGATGGTTGACTAAGGTGGTGGGGTTGTCAGTGTGTTCAATGCCAGAGACGGACGTTAGGACTGGGGATGGATGGTTGACTAAGGTGGTGGGGTTGTCAGTATGTTCACTGAGACACTCACACACTGGCGGCGGAGCAGGGGGTCAGGGGGGACAGCGGCCCCCCCTAAAACTTTTAAGGGTTGGCGGCGCCCCCCCTTGAATTTCCAGTCTGCCCTCCCTAAAGTTTTAACTTTTTTAACTTTGTAATTCATTTTAGTTAATATGTATCATTTTCATAATTCATTTGATTTATTTCTTAAATTTTATATTTGAAATAAATTATAAATAATTTACATTTTACAGTAATCATATTATTGAGAGTTGTGGCATATTTTAAAACTAGTTGCAAGTACTCGGCTTTGCCCGGGTTTAAAATAAGGTTTTCTGTTTATTTAAGAAGCGTAATTTGACGTTTAATTAAGATTTAAAATACGACGCGTAAAAAAGGGTTTGTTTGCATGCAATAAAAGGGTACATTTATCTTAAAGTAATGTGATACACAACATTTATGGCAGTTTCTCTCTCTCTCTCTCTCTCTCTCTCTCTCTCTCTCTCTCTCTCCCTCTCTCCCTCCCTTTCTCCCTCCCTCCCTCTCTCTCTCCTTCCTCTTTCCCTCCCTCCCTCTCTCTCTATCTCTCTTAGGCATGACTGTAGCAAAAGATGACAATTCCGACTGTAGCAAAAGAAGACGATTCCTATGGATGAAGGAATGGAATGTAGTAATGCAGTAAGTAATGTGATATTTGGTTCCCCGTACCGATCATATTTATAGTAAGTTAGCCATGTGGGAGAGAAGCTCGTAAAACCTGAAATCGGGGTAAAAGTTTGCTAATGTCTTTGATATCCAAAATAATTAATTACAATTAAAGTACCCATTGAGATGGAACGAAACCTGTTTAAAAACCTTCCCCATGTAATTTTGTGTACCTGTACCCAGTGGCGCAACCAGCAAAAAATTCTGGGGGGGGGGGGGAGTCACATATTGAAAAAAGACAGTTTGACAGTCTTTTTTGTAACTTTATAACGTAAATTATGTATTGATGATTTGGCCTGGTTGCGCCACTGCGTGTACCGAATTTCACGTTATTTGGTTGTCTGGATCTTGAGTTTAAGGGAACATACAGACAGCAAAGGCGTCTTATAAGTATAGAAAAGTATTATCATCTACCGAATGACGGCAAATGTAATTTTTAAAAGAAAATACAATTATTTATTATCTTTTCATAAATTACTTTTTGTTTATTGAGTTTCCGGTTTCAGTTTCATATTCATCATCATTCATGATAATTATCAGTAATTTTCTGATCTAATTTCACTACATGTATTAAATGTGTAAACAAACTGCCATTACGAATCAGTTGACGACAGAAGTGCTCAATATTCATTTATATTTTTTTTAATATATTATTTTTAATAATATCGATTAAATACTTGCTTCAGAATTACTATATTATATTATTGAATTAAGGTGGTAAAATTTGTCTTTCGGTCATATTTTGTCTTGCCCCTCCTTTAATTTTCAATGGGGGGCTCCGTCCCCCCCCCCTTGAATTTAGGCTTGCCCCCCCCTTAAAATATTTCGTTCCGCCGCCGGTGCACTCACACCACACACACACATCACACTGAGACACTCACACCACACACCGACACTCACAGTAATGAATACCATTAGACTTAGAGCTGATTGATGTACAAAATATTTTACTTTATAGTTAATAGTGTTCAGGGGCGTCGCGAGGAATTTTTCCAGGGGGGGGCGAAAATTTTCCAGGGGGGGGGGGCAAATAACAACTTTATAACATTTTTTTTAAATGTAATGGGGTGGGGGGGCAAATGCCCACCTCTTATATGACATTTTTTCAAAATTAGGGGGGGGGCAAATGCCCACCTCTTATATGACATTTTTTCAAAATTGGGGGGGGGGCAAATGCCCACCTCTTATATGACATTTTTTCAAAATTAGGGGGGGGGCAAATGCCCACCTCTTATATGACATTTTTTCAAAATTAGGGGGGGGGGGCAAATGCCCACCTCTTATATGACATTTTTTCAAAATTAGGGGGGGCAAATGCCCACCTCTTATATGACATTTTTTCAAAATTAGGGGGGGGCAAATGCCCACCTCTTATATGACATTTTTTCAAAATTAGGGGGGGGGGGCAAATGCCCACCTCTTATATGACATTTTTTCAAAATTAGGGGGGGGGGCAAATGCCCACCAGTTATATGACATTTTTTCAAAATTAGGGGGGGGGGCAAATGCCCACCTCTTATATGACATTTTTTCAAAATTAGGGGGGGGCAAATGCCCACCTCTTATATGACATTTTTTCAAAATTAGGGGGGGGGCAAATGCCCACCTCATATATGACATTTTTTCAAAATTAGGGAGGGGGGCAAATGCCCACCTCTTATATGACATTTTTTCAAAATTAGGGGGGGGGGCAAATGCCCACCTCTTATATGACATTTTTTCAAAATGGGGGTGGGGGGGGGGCAAATGCCCACCTCTTATATGGCATTTTTGCCCCCCCCTTGCCCCCCCCCCCATGAATACGCCCATGACAGTGTTTAAAGTGTTTAATACATATTTATTATTCTAAGAATACAATTTAAACATGAGAGTGAACAACTTCAAGTTGATTCCTCGAACGGAGGTTTAAAGATGTGTTAGCAGCGATATGAGATGACTAATTCAAAGGCAGTCAACATCGATACACACGGATATCAGAATAATATCAAATCAATTAACAACCAAGCAATCCATCAATCAGTCTTGCTATCTGTCTGTCGTGTTGTCTGTCTATGTATCGTACAATCATCAAATATCGTTCATTGTTGTTATTCCCTGTCTGTTCTGCTGTCAGTCAGTCTAGAATGAATTCATCCATCCACCCGACAGGTCAGCTGTTAAACGATCTGAATGACAGAATGTCCGTCTGTCCATCTGTTGGTTTTAATAGGACGTAATCTCAATCGTCAGCATATTCCCTCCCTCCCTCCCCCCCCCGGCCCCAGGTCCCCAATCATTCCCCAGCTACCATTCCGATTCGCGGTCCCTTGGGAGGGCTCTCTAGTGGTGAGAGAGATATATTTATAGACAGGGTGAACTCCCTTGAAACTTCAGCTTAAAACAACACAGCGTTACCTCCCCTTTAAACATCACGCGGAGAGAAACAGTAGGGAAAGATAGAAGAAAGAAAAAAGAAAAAGAAAGAAATAGTAAAACAAGAAAGTTAAAAAAAAAAATGAACAATAGAAACTTGTGTGCACAGGGTACGTTGTTCTAAGTCGCAGGAGTTTGATCGGAATTTACTGAAAAAATAAAATAGATGGGGAGAGGGGATTAGGTGTGAAAAGGAAGTGGGGGGGGGGGAAGCGATACAAATATATCTATGTGTATGTGTGTGTGTGGGGGGGGGTGCGCTGGGTGTAGAAGTCAAGTACAATAGCTCAGCGTGAGTCTATTTTATCTCTCAGCTCTGCTCGCCCGCGAAAAAAAAAACAAAAAAAAAAAAAATGACAGCACGAGAGCCCCATACATCGAGCTGGCAGGGATTAAATATTTTAGCATTCTTATTTTATTTAATTTTTTTTTTTTTGTATAAAAAAGTTGAACGCATGCTGATAACATTTCATGGACTTAATTTATGGTCGTGTGAGGCATATTTATGTGTGTGTGTGTTTGTGTGTATCTATGCAGATCTGTTGGCTCCCTCTGTAAATGGAGGCTCCTTATAGTATTAATTATTATTTGATTTGACGCTAAGGTTGACCACAAAAGTTACTTTCACCTAGGAACCCCAAATACACAGGAACGGCCCCAAATACACAGGAACGGCCCCAAACACGTGTGTGTGTGTGTGTGAGTTTGTCTAATTTAACTGAGTACATTTCGTTAGTTTTTTTATTCTCTTATTTTGTATTATCTCCTTTGCTTTTAATAATTCTGGGGTTACGAAGTGGCTACGGTACAATCAAGCGCCATTATATTAGGGTTAGGAATATAGCTGGTGCCCGTATTTTTTTTGGGTACCAGCAATTATATTAGGGTTAGAAATAGGGTTAGGGATAGGGATAGGGTTAGGGATAGGGTTAGGAATAGGGTTAGGGATAGGGTTAGGGTTAGGGTGTGGAGCAATATCTATTGCTGCTGCCTGGAAAAAAAAATACGGAGTCCCGCTTGATGATACCGTAGCTTGTGCGTTCTGGTCAAGTGTGAACATTTGACATGGTCACGGCAGGGTTAAAGGTGAGGGTCACTGGGGGGTAGGAGTTTGGAGGGAATCGACACAACCCTTCCCCACTGCTGCACATTAATACAGAGCATTACTAAAAAAATAGGTAGATTGAGTAATCGATTGATTTGTCGATTGATTGATTGATTGGAAAGCTGATGGATTGATTGCAATGCTGATTGATTGGTAGGTTGATTGACTGATAGGCTTGTCGATTGATTAGCTGATAGAACGAAAGGCTAATTGATTTATTAGCTGATTGATTGATAAGCAAATTGATTGAGTGGCTGACTGATTGATAGGCTGATGATGGATGGATTAGCTGATAATGAAATATTTGAGTCAATAGTCACTGTTGTATGTTAAACGAAGAGAAAAATACGAAAGCATAAAGAAAGATAATTTAACTAGAGTATGGAAGGTAGATAGATAGATAGATAGATTGATTGATTGATAGATAGATAAATAGATAGATAGATAGATAAATTTGTCTAGTACTGATGAGATTCTAGTTAAAAAATGTAGTGACCTAATTATTCAGACAATCTGGCAGCTTTGGACGTATTACTACCATGTACTTTATAGACAAGACATTTTTGCTAAACATAAAAATGTCGATTGCTTTAAAATAACATTTAATCAATTACCAGAAATGAAGATAAAATGAAAATAACAGGGTTGGTTGGGGGGGGGTGGTGTGGAGAATGTTTCACGTCAGCTGAAAGCTCTTTTTTCTTTGTTCGGAATTTACCCTTTAATTTTTTTTATATCCAATTAACGATTGATAGATAGATAGGTAGATTGATAGGTAGATATTTAGACATATAGTTAGATAGACAGATAGACAGACAGATATATAAATAAATTGATCGAGAGATAGACAGGCAGATAGCTAGACAGGTATACATCATGAAACACAGAAAGCAATTAAGGCAGTTAGCAAGAAAGACAGAATAAATAACGACATTTAATAATATTGCGATGTACTGACAGACGACAAGACAGGCAGACAAAAGGATAAGACGATAAGCATGGAGACAGACAAGGATACAAAATTTCAAAGTGACAGGAAGATAAATCGAAAGATAGATGGACAGAGACAAAATGAGTAACGTCATTTAATTATGAAGACATGTATACACTTGCGCAAGCAATAGTAAGCTGGATATAGTGTATATATATATATATATATATATATATATATATATATATATATATATATATATATATATATATATATATATGTATTATGGCGATTCTTTGAGTTTGCATAGTTAGTTATTTCCACTCTAAGCCCACCTCCTGCCATCTTCACACCTTTCTGTTCTTACCCGGTAGTGTAATGTATACTGAGGCACTACGGGAGATGGGGGAAAACCATAATTGCAGCGTTAATTGACACCCAGACTTGGGATACGTTTATACCAATTACACCAATTACAGACGAGTACACTCAGAGGAGTGCAGAAAGTTTCCAAGAAATGGTAGAATCAAGAATCATACAGAATCGTTCAATTAAACACATTTCCCCACCAGACTTCATTCACGTGCCAATTTGTTTCAATAAATACAAGTGAAATAAAAAAGAGGCATTGAATTTCAAAAGCAGTCAATAAACAAATGATGGGTATCGTGTCTATAAGCGAAGGATGTATTTTTAAATATATTTTTTTTTTAAAACTTGGTGCACTACTTAAAAGAGGAGACAATTTTGTGATTTTATTAAGCTTCGCTCATTTGTGGCATCAGTTTAATAGCATTTTTTTAAAAATAAAAAATGTTTAAGAAACGTGCCTTCGCCCCAGAACATCCCCCCCACCCCACCCCACATTTTATGTCATGTTTACGACGACACTTTGTCTTAATAATTGTGTATCCCAGTCCTTCCTCTATAACAGACATCGTCATCACAAATACTTTTTAGCGTCCACCAGAAATGATTACGAGAAAAACGTGTTGAAAAACACACACAAAAAGACGAAACTTAACGCAAGCATGTTATATACATTTTTAAAATGGTCATAAGGTCGCTGTTATTATTATTATTATTATCTTTTTTTTTTTTTTGAAAAAAAAAAATAAAATAAAAAGCAAACTACAAAACAAAAGTTTTTTCTATTATTTATTTATCCCATTCGTTCTAAGGTTTTTTTAGTACGTGGGTAGAGAACTTCAAAGATGTTTGGGAACTCTAGGCAGATGTAACTGTTGGGGGGGGGGCTAGGATATAATTGATGAGGGGAGGGGGGGCCCTTCGGTAGAGAACGCCTCCGCCCTGAATCAAATAATTTATGTGGAGTCTTCGGTTGAAGTGTCATTTCCTAGATCCTGTTTCCAGGCAGTGACCAATAACAGCAGAGTCCTATACCAGGCAGTGACCAATCACAGCAGAGTCCTATATCACGATTACTGCGTAGACCAGGCTGTATCGGCCAACGGGCGCCCATAGGCATCTGACGCCACTAGCGCTCGAACCTGACAACTTTGCCTACAAAATCCGACCGGACTACTTTACCGGTAAAGTCTAACCTGCCGGGACTTCGTGATAAACACGCAATTCCCCGTTATTCCTGGGCAGAGCTGTAGCTAGCTAATGTGTCGCTCTGTGCGAGTTACTTTTTCGGCAGCCTCCTATCAATCAATCAGAAAAATACAAAAAAAAAACATTTAATAACGCTCTTTCGGCACCTCTTCCCAGGTCTAAGCCAGGGGTGGGTACACTTTTTAAACCGCGGACCACAGTGAGTGTCTTAAGTTTGAAAGAAGGGCCAAAGAACAGCAGAAGGGTGGAGTGTTGGTTGATATGATGAAATAATTCGAATTTATTGTAGACGTCATAAATATGAATTCGCGGAGAGTAGCAGGGTTATGGGTCGTAGTTTTCCTATTTCTGGCCTAGGCCTTCATATTTCAAGTGGTTTGTATGTAATTTTGGCATCTTAAATGCGTGCTTATAACAGACGAAATGTTTCTCAGTAAGATTAGACACTTTAGGCAGTAATTGCAGTAAAAAAAAATATTATAACGTTTTAATGAATATTCGAAAGAACCGATCTCTTTAATGGTGCTGTAATACTTTAAAAACAAAACGGGAAGTCAAATTTTTGACTCTTAACGATCCAGGCCTTCTTGAACCCCCTAGTCCGGGAAGTCGTAGAGAGAGTTCAGGTGCTGTCAAAACTTTTTTTGCGATTTCCTACTTTTTTTTTCCTTTGGAGTAATTACCGTGTCAGAGTGACCCAGCAATCAACTTACGAGCAAATGTGAAATCCATTGAGAGTTGAAAGTTAAGTACACTCACGCACACACTTAGACACACACACACACACACGCATTGACAACCCCCTTTCCCCCCCCCCCCCACACACATACAGAGTTACACTGACATAAGACGGTCAGACCGATAATCAAGCACATAATGATTGGGGGCTGGGAGAGAATCGAGAGACTTGTCAAATGTCAAATGTCAATGTCATGCACCAAACATATCAAGTTGTGACAGAAGGAATAAAAAGGTAAAAAAACAAAACAAAACAATGTTTTTGTTAACCTCTACGTCACTTCGATCTATTGTAGCGACCTCTGACCTCGCTGATGGGGTCACGTGGATGTGCCGTGTGTTTGAAACACTGAATGAATGAGTTCATTCATGTAAACATCGAAAGTAATAGGCGCACCAGCACTAACACATACAAACACGCTCATGAACACAGATATGATCAACTATGAATAGAATACAATGGTATGACTCAATTAAGCGGTATTTACCCTTTGATTAACTTATTAGTTAGGTGGTAAAGAAAAGTTCGGGACACGAATTTATTCAAACAAGGTTTGCGTGAATGTGTCCTTTTGTGGGGGCAAGTTTGTGTGAATGTGTCTTTTTGTGGAGGCAGCTTTGTGTGAGTGTGTCTTTTTGTGGAGGCAAGTTGGCTAGCGCCCCAGCGCCCACTAACAGAACCTCAAAAAGTCGCTTTAAGTTCCTGCTCGAGTTGATTGTAATTATACTTAAGTGCACAAAAGTAGCAGGTTTTATTTCATTGTAAATCGCGTTCACCATTCACACCAGCGTGCATATTTCACTGTAGATCGCGTTCACCATTCACACCAGCGTGCATATTTCTTTGTAGCAGGCTTGCGGAGCCGCCATATTTTTTTTCGGCTCCGGCTCCGGCTCCCACAAATTTTGACGGCTCCGGCTCCGGCTCCCTATTAAGATAGTATCACACGAGACAAAAAATTGTGTAATTGCTCCACGCTAACATCCCGCTGATAAAAAGTTATGCAAATTTTGCCGCGTTCACCCCCAGAGTCAGGAACTTGAAAAATATACGCATTGTCCATTGTCAGTTTTACTAAAAACAAACCATTTCAGTGCATCCAGAATTATATCATTTTCCATCGAGGTTTCTCTAGTCGCCATTTTCAAAAGTAATAAAAAGTTATTTCAATGATCAAATTAGCAAATAGTAAAATGATACATTATTTAAAATATTTTAAAGACTTCAGTATTTATATTTATTATTGATTAATTCGAAGTGACTATTCGGACCCGGGCAGGCCCGTAGCCAGGATTATTGCATTGGGGGGAGAATTTTTTTCGACCGGGGGGGGCGTGCCGAAGAACTGATTCTGGGGTACAGCGGCGGATCTAGACAACTTTGACGGGGGGGCAAAACTTTGACCCCCGGGGGGCGGGGCGAAACTGTTTTCAGTGTTGAAAATTGGTCTTTGAACAAAAAATATTTCGATAATTTAATGATGCATTACCTAAACTTGCGATAACCGGAGGTGGGGGAATATGCCCCCCGGCCTCTCCCCATAATTCCGCTCCTGGTGGGGTAGAAGAAATGTTTGGGGGGGAGGGCGAAGATGGAGGTGCGAAGCGCCGAAAGCTTGCGAACGGAGAGGAGGGGTTTTGGGAGGGGACCTCAGTGAGTCCCTTCCCCAAGAAATTTTTTGCAGTTCCATATCTGGAATGGTGCATTTTAGTACCGATTGTTTAGCTATTAATTAGAAATATATAATTTTAACTACGTTTCAATAGTGCATGCATGTTGCAGTTTTGTTAAAAATAATTTAAATAGTAAAGAGTTTTAATGACAAAAATTTATTGAGGCTGAGCAATTTCTGATTCCTGTTATAAATATATTGACCATTTGTTCTGCTACACAATTGTTACATAATAGATACCTGATTTACATCATTATACTGTTGGTTAAACGTACAACCCGGGAAGAACGACAAAGATGCACGAATATAGCTTAGCTATTTGTGTGATATTTCTTATAAAATATTGAAAACAAAGAACAGATCTATCAACAACAAATGACCAGTCGCAATTATTCAATTTAAAATAAAATTAATTCTGCTAAAAAGTAAATTTGCAAAATAAATAACATCACTCAGAAATCACGGAGTTTGTACTTTATTATTTTATTATACATATGTATAAAAGTGAAGTCAGAAGTCAATATTATTTTATTAACTTAAATAAGTTGCAAGTTGTCCTCAGAAGATATTAATATATAAAACTATTACAAGGTTACGAAAAGGGCCCACCGACAGACATTTCGGGTCCCTGGGCAGGGGTGAAACGGGCCCCCGTGCTGATATTAATATTTTCAAAAGTTGATTGGCCAGCTCAGTCCGGGCCCCTAAAACAAAATTGAACAAAATGATTGATGTTTTATAGCCGTTATTATTAAAATTTTGTCAAAAAGCTCAAATCATGCACGGGGGGGGGACTCAGGTCATGAACGGGGGGTCAGCCCTCTAGCCCCCCTCTGGCTACGGGCCAGGACCAGGGTACCAATAAACTCCGATTTTTATTCGGACCCCCTTCCAATAAACTCCGATTGTTATTCGGACCCGTGGCAAATATGCACTTAGCTTAGCTATACATAAACTTTATTATTGTTTTTTGTTTATTTTTTTAATAATTGTTTGAATTGTATGATTTAATCGTTACTCAGTGTCTAGGGTTTCACTAAGCCGACTCTGTATTATTATTTTTTCGGGTTCCGTCTGATTAAGTTTAAATGTAGCTAAGCTTAGTGCATATTTGCCACGGGTCCGAATAACAATCGAATTTTATTGGGACCCGGGTCCGAATAGCCACAGCCTTATAAATGTATCTGCTCTGTTTCAGATATTCTGTTTATAATAAAATTGTTAAATACAGAAAGCTACCATTTTGTTTTTAGTCTATTACAAATTGTAGGAGGCAAACAATCAAACAAATTTGTAATTTTAAAGCTAAAAAAAAAATTCTGCTGTAAAAAAAAAAACCATTTGGGAGCCGTGGAGCCGCCAGATGTTTTCGGCTCCGGCTCCGGCTCCAGCAAAAAGTAGCGACTCCCGGCTCCGGCTCCGGCTCCGGCTCCGCAAGCCTGCTTTGTAGATCGCGTGCATATTTCAGGCGCAGTCTCAAGTTTGAAATTGTAAGTTTCAGTTCTAACTTCCACTTGTGACCCCCACCTCCTCCACTTCACAGATACTCTGCCCGCCACTGTAACTCCCATTAAAAAAGCGTTTAGTCCCCCCTGGTGGTCTCCAGCTAATGTTTTCAAGTCAACGATGGTTTGTTTGTTTTTGAAAACCACTCAGGCGTGTGTCTTCATCCTCAAAACATCCACTGCTTTGCCCATCGTTATATCTTCTTCTTCTTCTTCTTTTTTCTCTCTATCATTTCCTTTGTTTCAGCCGCGACTCAACCCAAAACATTCCCCCCCCCCCCCCAAAAAAAAATCTCTTCCTCTAAAGTCTTTCCGTTCGGTGCCACCCATGTCGTGGCCAGCGGTGTATCCATTTTAGCAGACGTCAGGCTGCGGCAGAGACCGCCATGTTTGGAAGGGAAATCGGAGAATGGAACATGTGTGTTTTAACTCGTGGAGTCTGGGGGATTTTGGGGTTGGGCGGGGGGGGGGGGGATATAGGGTGAGTAAAGAAGAATAAATGTTATATTTCATTTGTAGAATCTGTTGAGAGGATAACGGAACGAGTTTTGTCCATTTGTAGAATCTGTTGAGCGGATAACGGAACGAGTTTTGTCCATTTGTAGAATCTGTTGAGCGGATAACGGAACGAGTTTTGTCCATTTGTAGAATCTGTTGAGCGGATAACGGAACGAGTTTTGTCCATTTGTAGAATCTGTTGAGCGGATAACGGAACGAGTTTTGTCCATTTGTAGAATCTGTTGAGCGGATAACGGAACGAGTTTTGTCCATTTGTAGAATCTGTTGGGCGAATAACGGAACGAGTTTTGTCCATTTCTAATTTTTTTTTTAATTTCAAATCCCGTTAATTTAAACATGTCCATAATTTGTCATGAGCTTAGCCAAGAAAGGGTAATTCAGATGTAAATAATAAATGTTTGAAATATGCAAAGAAAGCCCAAACAAAAAATGTTTAATTCTAAAGAAATATCGAAAGATAACGTTTCTCTCAATAAATGTAAATGGTCAATAAATAAACATAAAAGTTGTCCCGATGGAATGTGGCCCCAAACATCCATGGCTGTCAGACTTTTTATGATGTCTGTCTGAAGTTAATTATATCACGTGACATTAATCTATTTACAAGTTTAAAAAAAAAAAACAACAACAAACAAACAAATAGATGATAAAAATAGAATCCCTCAAGTTTTATGGACAGTTTTGGTTTTTTTTAAAAATAGCTAAAAAATAAATACAGCTCCCCTCCCCCCCCTCCCTCCCCCCCTCACTTCCCCACGCCTAAAAACGCACAATGGGAATAAAACAGAAGAGCATTGGTTCGTTAGCTACATAAATGTTAGTGTGTGCGTGTGTGTATATATATATCGGCAGTGGTAGTGTCGGGGGGGGGGAGAGGGGGGTTGTCATGTTAATTTTATTTTTGTGTGTGTCTCTGTTCCATCAAACGTCAAACATTTGCTTCGTTTCTCA
This sequence comes from Bulinus truncatus, assembly GCA_021962125.1. Classification (NCBI taxonomy): domain Eukaryota; kingdom Metazoa; phylum Mollusca; class Gastropoda; family Planorbidae; genus Bulinus; species Bulinus truncatus. The sequence goes on from JAGDYQ010000002.1 coordinate 16,649,953, forward strand.
CGTCTCCCTGGCCGTTTGCTCGAACGGTGGGATATGGCGCCCTCTGACTGGACGACCATGACCTTGGATTTTTAAGCGCGAGGAGCGGGCGGGGGGGGGTGTCGGAGGGGGGAGGGGGTTAGAGAGCTCAAAGACATGGAATAGGAGTGTATGGTGTTGCTGGAGGGCGGGCAAAACGGTTCAGACGTCGAGGGACCCAAAACGGTGGCATGACGTATTCGTTTTCTTGAAATAATTTCAACTTGAATATGATGTCAGTGCAGTACCATGGGTATTGTTGGGAATGGTTCCGCTGAATAATGCCATCAATCCACAAGGAGTGGTCAGCTAATGGCTAGTAGAAGGCGGGGCGAAGAGGACAAGTGGCGAGTCAAGAGTATGAGTGTGTGTGTGTGTGTGTGTGTACACGAGAAATGGTGAAGCGATCGTTTGACCCGGGTAGGGGGGAGGTTGGGGGGGGGGTTGCAATTGGATACAACTTCCTGTACGCATGCGCTGAAAAAATACAGTATATTAACAAAAAAGGAAAACTTTCGCATTTTACAACGGATCTAATATTAACTAACAAATTGCCCGAACATAGCAAACGATTATAATTGAAGGGCCGCCGAAAGGATGGGGGGTAAATCAGAAGACACACCATGAACACATCATTCCCTTGATGACCTCGTCGTCGTCTGGTACAGAAGATGTGTGATGTCAAACTGGCGGCAATGGATACTGTCAGAGGCACAATATTTTAATGGTGGCCATTTTCAAAGTGATCTTCTTAAATATATTAAACATGTAATTAAGAGCCTGCATTATTATTATCATTTTTTTCAGTTTGATATCTTATAAGTATGTTGGCATGTGGGATGATTATGGAGCTACTTTTAACATAATAGGGAAATTTGTATGTGTGTGTGTTTCAAACAGTGAAAAAAGAACCTGCATTTTTTTTGTTGTAAATTGTTTAACGAAAGTAACGAAGCTAGCTAAAGTCACAGCAGACGATCACAACAGACGATCACAACTGAACCGGTAGAGCACGTCTAACACCAAGCAGACGGATGTGGCGCGTTGTTGTTGACAAACAGCTACGTCCGTCGTCTGCAATTTTTTTTTGAATGACGTGGACGAGAGCAGACGAGACAGTGGCGCTGTGATCTTTTTCCCGCCGCCTTTATAAGAAAAAAAAAGTTGACACTCAAGTAGGGGGAAGCTACTCTTGAGTATTCTTGTCATGTAATTTGCAGACGACAGGCTCAACACAAAAATGCAGTGTGCATCATGAGATGTTGACAAGACACACCACTATCATGGCTTTTTTTTTGCGCTTGAGTGACTGAAGATTTATTTAGTTAAATTGTGAATTCCTTTCACAAAATAAAATATTATATATGTAGCCCCATTCTACACCTTGTACGTTCAATAACCCATTCATTTGGTGCGAAATACTGCAGCACGTAGTTTCACCAAGATTTATTAAGAAACTCATCAAATGAAGTAAGCTTGTGTTCTGAGTTTAATTGAAAGTATCAGAGCTATGCAACAATTGACGGAGTTTTCGGACGATTAAATGACTACAATTGCGAATGTTTTCAATTATGAGTCCTATTTCAGTAACCACAAACCACTTGTAGTTAGATTTAAGAGAAAATAATTTTTTTTCAAATATAAAGAAACGTCTTTATAATATTTTTTTACAGATATATGCATTACACAATTGAATGTATAAACATTTCCAAAATTTACAAATATTTACTGAAAGCTAACAAAAGTACTGATACATAACATGAAAATGCGCTAACACGTCCTGTGTCCAGAATGGAACAGGCTTAATTGCTTGTTTTTCTTTCTAAGATGTAATATGTCTTTAGAAAATATTAGTTTTTTTTTTAATCTTCCAAATTCATGTAATATCATTACTACGCTGGAATGAGAGTAGAGCCATTCTTACAATTTTTAAGGTACTTAGTGAACGGTACATTAAGGGGCCCTATGAAATGATACATCTTAGACAACGAAACGATTGGGGCCCCGAGGTAAAGGTTATTTACCACCCTTAGGCTCAATACTTCACAACACCGCAAATGTAGGGTGTCTAACAATATTCTTAAATTGAGAACAGAAACATAACAGAGAACAGCGGTTACGTCCTACGTGGAGATTTTAATAATCATGTGTGGAGCATGTAATGTTTATGTCTAGAGATTGTAACGCTCATGTCTGGAGATGTAATATTCATGTCTGGAGGATGTAATAGTATGTCTGGAGATTGAAATATTCATGTCTATAGATTGTAATGTTCATGTCTGGAGATTGCAATATTCATGTCCGGAGATTGTAATAATATGCCTGGAGATTGTAATATTCATGTCTGGAGATTTTAATGTTCATGTCTGGAGATTGTAATGTTCATGTCTGGAGATTTTAATATTCATGTCTGGAGATTGTAATGTTCATGTCTGGAGATTTTAATATTCATGTCTGGAGATTTTAATGTTCATGTCTGGAGATTTTAATGTTCATGTCTGGAGATTGTAATGTTCATGTCTGGAGATTGTAATATTCATGTCTGGAGATTTTAATGTTCATGTCTGGAGATTGTAATATTCATGTCTGGAGATTTTAATGTTCATGTCTGGAGATTGTAATATTCATGTCTGGAGATTTTAATGTTCATGTCTGGAGATTTTAATATTCATGTCTGGAGATTTTAATGTTCATGTCTGGAGATTGTAATGTTCATGTCTGGAGATTGTAATATTCATGTCTGGAGATTTTAATGTTCATGTCTGGAGATTGTAATATTCATGTCTGGAGATTTTAATGTTCATGTCTGGAGATTGTAATATTCATGTCTGGAGATTTTAATGTTCATGTCTGGAGATTGTAATATTCATGTCTGGAGATTTTAATGTTCATGTCTGGGGATTGTAATAATATGCCTGGAGATTGTAATGTTCATGTCTGGAGATTGTAATATTCATGTCTGGAAACTGTAATATTCATGTCTGGAGTTTCTAATATTCATGCCTGGAGATTGTAATGTTCATGTCTGGAGATTGTAATAGTTATGTCTTGTGGTGCGTTACCTTATTAAAATTGAATGTTTCGCTTTAATTTACTTTTTTTTTAAACTGCTCAAACTCTCACCTTCCAATGACATTCAAAAATCCATCGTAGCAGGGGAGCGACATTCTGAATTATATCGAAGGCTATGAACAGGGCCGTCGTCTGCGAGTTGGGCACGGCCGTCTAAATTATTTAGAAGATTACCATCTAGGGGCACTTGTCTGTTTACCTAGGTTTCAACTGTGTGCCTGGATGCGTGAGTGGGCAGCTGTACAGCTTGCTTCAAGGAGTTCATTGATTAAAAATCAAAATTCGAAATATTTTTCTTTTATTCCTCAAGATCTTGAGAGATCGTGTGCAACAGGTGTCTGATATATTAACAGAGTTCTGGCCTACATTGCTCTGACCTAGATTGCTCTGACCGACACGTCAGGAGTACATAACCTTTACCCTCCCCCCCTCCCCACACTTTTTTCAGGCGATAACTATTCATTAACTTTTGTCATTGAATTATATTCCGTAAGCCACCGAAAAATTCGTTGTACATATAGAGTTTGCTCCTCTGTTTTAAGTTCACATATTAGATATTATACAGATAGCGCATAGCTCTATAAATAGACCTCGGTTTTGTGTTAAAAACTCTCGCGCCATTGTTGCTACTCGCTTTTGTTTCCAATGACGCTTTCCATTCATAAAAACACACAGAGACCTATGCTTTGGCATATCAGAGCTTTATCTATTGTATCGAACACACAAAAATCAGTCATCCTAACGAATTAAAAACAACAACTGACATAATATCCAATAAAAATTGGAAACCGACTCCGTAATAAAATAAAATAGACATGTTTGGCAGCACTTCTCAAGCAGAACTATAGAAGCAGACGTCTTCAGTGTACCAATTATCTTATTGTCAAACGGTCCGATTGTTAGAATAAATACAGCGAGGAAACTTGAAGAAGGTGCCCTGAGGGCGAAACAAATTTATATATTTATATCTTGGAAATAATGTCTGGGAAGGCAAAGGGAGAGTAAAAAAATATAACAAGAGTTGTCTTCCTGACGAGTGGTTGCCAGATGCTAGAGGGGAGGAACAACACGTACACTCAAATCGCTTAATCGTTATGCCACTTTGGCCGCACAAGACTTTGTACGCATATACCTCATAAAATAAATAAAACATGTCGAAAATAAATGCTTCATATCAGAATAATATAAAATTGTTTATTTTTTTTTTTATTTGGCATGAGCGAAATAAGGATGAAATATGTAGAATTTTTTGAGTTAATATTAACAAAAAAAAATGTACGTGTTCATGATGCATGATGCAAAACACTTGCCAGACTTGGAATTAAAAAACAGCGAAGCCGCGTGTAATATAATTAGTCTTAGGTCTGACAGTTGACTTGTGTCACACGAATTACTGATCCTGTTTAAAGATCACCATTGTTTCCTTCCTTTTCAAAACTGGCTGGCAGACGAAGTGGCCATTGTATGGCAGTCACTGAATTTGCATATGGGCGGAAAATTGGGGTTGAAAGGGTTAGTTCCTACCCTGAACTTCTGAATGGAGGCCTGTTGAATGGCATTGTGGGTAAACCTCTTGCGTGAATATAAATGATATGTATATAATATGTACATAATAAATAATAAATAAACAATCATATTATATTTTAGCAATAAGATCATATTTATATTTCATGTGGTTGAATCAACTTAGCGTTTGTGTTTTTGTTTTAAAAAAAAAAAATAAAATGAAATTCTGTACAGCTATTTCGCTCATTTATATATCCGTGATACCCAGCTTATTAAATTTGACATGATAATCTAAATAGCGAATTTTTTCACATTTGAAACATTACTACAAGGTTCGCTTCGTAATTCCAACATTTTTTTCAATCCACAGAGTTGGAATTATTAAAATCTTTTATTGTCATGTAGAATCAACACGTCTGCTTAATTTGAAGTCCGCTCGCTAAATTTGAACAGGTTCAAAAGTGCGTCACGGGATTTGAGGCACAGATAGCCACACAATTTTTTTTTTTTTTTTACAGAAAACGAAATTAATTAAAAAGCTATTTAAAAAAAAAAGGAAATCGTATTTATAAATTATTTTGTGAAATTATCTGTAATGAAAGTTGATTTACAAGGTCGGATCATTGTTGTGAGTTATCAAGTTTAAATCTTGAGATTTTCGTCGATCGATCGTTTTCGTCTTTCGGTTTCAGTTGTGTCATATGAATACTATAATATCCTTTCAGTTGCGTAGTGGGGAAGGGGGGGGGTGCATCATGTCCCGAGCGCTACTCACAAAGGGGCGCCAAATGGTATATTTTACATATAATATTATATGGTTTTCGAATGTTGGGGGTGGGGAGAGGCCACTGTATCTTTTTATTATACGGGGGGGGGGGGGGGTAGATCTCACGAAAAATACTGCATACAAAAATTGTATATAAAGTCTAAATTTTCTAAATTTCCCAATTCAAAATTCGCATATAAAAGTCAGACATTTAAAACAAGTTCAATAGTAGTTGTTTACATACAACACTCAATTAAAAGATGCCAACCTAAGAATTACAATAGATCCACTCGTCTATGTGGATAATATTTCGCGCCACGGAATTGGGAAAGATAACTTAGTATAATTTTGTTATACCACATAAATAATTTCTTAAAAAAAAAAGTAAATAAATCCATTATAAATATTTGTTGAAGATCTCATAAATTTTAATTATTTTTTTAAAAATCACACATCAAATAAAAAAAAAAGTTCAATATTGTGAAAATGGAATGTAATCTTTAAGGAACTTTTTCAACCTATTATGCACTCTAGTGCACACCAGCATTTTAATTGGGAGCGCACTCCTATAAAGAACACTGATAAAAAAAAGTATCCTTCTGAGAGTAAGTGAGTATGAATAAATATACTTACCTTGCACAGGGGGTATCATGGAAGACATTGCATAAGTTATGGGGAAAGGATCATTGTGATTCTCCAGTTAGGATAAAAATAATCCTTTTGCGACGGTGGTGGTACTGTGGTCATTGATGACTATTCGAGGACCGCAGTATTCACAGCTGGCGGTGGTGACGGATGTGGTCGGCACACAACACCCTTCCACTCTGTCCCACTCAAGCGCAACTTCGCAACCTGCCATTTCGGGCAGGAGGTTCAGGCACATTACAGCCTCCTTTCTGTCCGAGTGGCAAAAAAAAAAAACAACCCCTTGCCTTGTTCAGCAGTACACACCCCCTTTTTTCTGCCATCCCGGCAGATGCTAGCGGGCAACTCACCCCGCCGCTCTGTAGGCATGACAAACATGCATCTGCGCCGCCAACAGTGCTGGTGTAGTAGGCACACTACACCCTGTCACGCTGGCAATGACGGCTTAAAAAAAAAGCACAAGAATAGTTAAGCCAAATTAACGAATTTTTTTTCATTTCCCAAAGCAGAACATTAAATGGGCAAAACAATATCCGCATAAAAAAGCTGATATCTATCTAATCTATCTATCTATCTATCTATCTATCTATCTATCTATCTATCTATCTATCTATCTATCTATCTATCTATCTATCTATCTATCTATCTATCTATCTATCTATCTATCTATCTATCTATATACATACATGTGTGAGTGCGTGTGTGTGTGTGTTTGTGTCCGTGTAGCCATTTTCGTCATTAAGTTTGAACTCCTTGAAGAAAAAAATCTAGCCGTTTATTTACGACTGAGCAGACGATGATCGAGAGAAAAAGGAAGAGCAGACGTGATGAAGTGAGAGCAGGAGGCGGCAAGCTCATGTACAACAACAGCTGTTTGTGTGCGAATGATTGTGTGTTTATATGTGTGTGTGTTTGCATTTACGCATATACGGACACAGATTAGCGAATGAACTGACGGAAGATGTGTAATGAACAGATGAAGAAAGTCAAGAAAAGAAGTTCTTATATTCTTCTCTCTCTCTACCCCTCCCCTTTGCCTGACTCGTGTTTCTCTCCCCTCCCCCCACCTTTCCCCATCCTCTGACATCTTTGTCACATGTCATATATGACATCTCGGGAATGTACAGGTATTTCAGGCATGTCATTGTTGAATGTAACGGTTACATCTGAATGTGATAGTGAGAGGTTGTGTATGTGTGTGGGTGGGTGGTGGGGGTTAGGGTGGATTAGAAGGATGCAAATGGTGGGAGTCAAGGAGGAAACGTAAAAAAAAAGTGAGGTACGCCGTTGTAAGAGTTCATTTCTTATGTTCTAATCTTCGTTGTCTCTCCCCCCTTTTCCCCTTTCTTTTATTTCGTAACTGTTGATCCTTGTTTTTGTTTATATCCAGTCTGGTGAGTATTGTTATGAAACAAAAGGTGAGCGCATTTATTCTTGTAGCAAGAATGATGATCATATAAAAACAAAAAAAAAAAGATTTTAAAAATTAGAGCAAAAACAAAAAAAAAAAAACGCCCTCAAAACATATCATATGCATGTGTGTACACACACACACACACACACAATACCTAATACCACTTCTTATCGGTCTGTAAAACTAAAAATAGCTCAATGGTTTTAATAGGAAAAATCCCATTGACATTGAATTGAAATTTGTTTGGCGCACAACCTTGACCCGCTTCTGGACAAAGGCTAACTTACTGTTTGGGGCCCATTTAACATGTTGTTCTGTACGAGCTGAGGGAGAACACGGCCGAGTGGTGCAGAGGGGCTAGACTGTCGACCTTATGGACCCGAGTTCGATCATTGGAGGGTGAACCAAAAAGGAATTTGTTAAAGGTCCTGATGAAAGTTTGTTTAAAAAAAAGTCCAACAAGTTCACCCAGACTTTAAATGGGTATTCCTGACTTTAAGTCTCGGCATAGCCCCGACCCCCCCCCCCCATGTAGAAGTGGTCTGCATGCAGCCACTGCCCACTTGAATCAACCGTTTATCGTGTCTGTACCCTCTCTGCAACTTTACAAAAGTCGGTGCAGGGATGGTGGGTGGGAGGGGGGGGGGGCGGGGGGCCCGGAAAGCTGTAGATAGTATTTTAACCTGTCTTTTCTTTTTTTTTTTATCTCTTCCGTTGTCGTTGTTTATTCAGTTCGGGCTATAAAAATGTTGAAATGTAGTCAAATGTGTTAAGAGTTAGGTTGTGAGTAATGTGAAGAAGAAAAGGAGTTTGAAAGTATACAATCAGGAGGGGGGAGAGGTTAAAAAAAATAAGACTATGGGGGAGGGGGAGGGGGGAGGGAGAGAAATTGTATGATAAGGACGGACAGAAAGTAGAAGAGAACGAAAGCGAGAAATAAATAAAGGTGAAAAAAAAACAGTAATGGGTACTACATGCATTCATACACGTAGTAGGTCGAACACATACAATCAATATTTACCTGTGAAATGTAGTGTACAATATTCTTACGTTTTGTTAATGTACTTGTTCCTTACAGTGGGATTCTTGTTCCCGTTATAACAATACTATCATACACTTTGATCTCAGACAAATAATTATATAAATCGACCATTCAAGAATCAGACTACTTAATTTGCATGGGGGACAGTGGAACATGACTAAAGGGAGTATCACACTCATTGTGATGTCCGAGAGACAGATATACAGTTACTGATATGTACTGATATCTACAACATAAATAGGTATTAGTAGACTCATAAGATAAATGAATAGATAGACGACACGTAGATAGATATATTATAGATAGACGACACATAGATAGATATATTATAGATAGACGACAGGTAGATAGATATATTATAGATAGACGACAAGTAGATAGATACATTATAGATAGACGACACATAGATAGATATATTATAGATAGACGACAGGTAGATAGATATATTATAGATAGACGACAGGTAGATAGATATATTATAGATAGACGACACATAGATAGATATATTATAGATAGACGACAGGTAGATAGATACATTATAGATAGACGACAGGTAGATAGATATATTATAGATAGACGACACATAGATAGATACATTATAGATAGACGACAGGTAGATAGATACATTATAGATAGACGACAGGTAGATAGATACATTATAGATAGACGGATAGATTGGGGGGGGGGAGTTTTAAGGAAAGCCAGCGTTACATTATTTGAGACCAACGCCTTGTCAAACACAGCGAATTCCTTTCCGACACTACGTCATACAAACTTTAATATTTTCACTACGACCCAGCCTGTCAAATACACACACACGCACACACACACACACACACAAACACGCGCGCACATACACGCACACACACACACAATGTAATAAACCAGTGCTAATTTACATTTACTATTTTGAACATAACTGTTCACACAAAAGGTCGTCCCCTCCTTACACCCCCACCCCCCTCCCCAAGTCCAATGCAACCTTCCTCCGTCGGGTTTAATCTCATTCTTTAAAACGCATCGAAGACGAAATTTTGTGCAGAAAGTGTAAAATCAACACATCTTCTATATAATCCATTCTGTCAACATTTGCTCTTCTTCCGTTGGCCAGGACGCACAACAAAAAGAGAAGTTTATTCTCCCTGTATGCCTAATAGTCTGACACACACACACAAAACACCGGAGAGCTTACTACACTATTTCCAGGTAAAACTGCATATATAGTGAAATATATGTCGGCCAAACAGACTTTTAGCGAAGGCCAAAATATTTTTGACTTGTTTGAATGGTTTCTTCGCTTGGCCGCGATGTTTAAAAAAAAAGACGCTCCTGGCCATTGGGAGCCAGAGACTGCAATACAAATACAGGCGATATATCGTCACAGTGTAACTTTTATACATTTGAATTAAAAAAAAACACAAGGGAAAAAAAAACAACTTTGCTTTGACCCCTAACCCCTTTCATTCCTGACGAAACTATGGCGACAACGGCTAGAGTAAATATGACAGCAGACGATATCTTGTCGTTATCTGTCAGATACGGTGGATGTACCCGAGCACTGATAGACTGAGGTGAAGAGACGTTATATATATATATATATATATATATATATATATATATATATATACTAGTTGCAAGTACCCGACTTTGCCCGGGTTTAAAATAATGTTTTCTGTTTACCTTTTGTTTTCTCCCTCCCCCTCTCTCCCTCCCCCCTCCCCTCCCTCCTTACCCCTCTCTCCCTTTCTCTTCTCCCCCTCCCCTCCCTTTCCTCCCCTCCCTCCCTCCTCCTTCCCTCCCTCTAACTCTCCCATCTCCCCTCTCTCTCCCTATCTCCCTCCCTTCTCTCTCACCCCCGTCCCCCCCTCTCTCCACCTTCCTCCCTTCCTCCCTCCCCCTCTCTCCCTCCCTGCCCCCTCTCTCTCTTTATCTCTCACTCCCTCCCATTTCTCCCATCCTCTCTCCCTCCCTCCCCTCTCCCTCTCTCCCCCTCTTCCTCTCTCCTCCCTCCTCCCCCCCTCTCCCTTTCCCTCCCTCCCTTTCTCCCTCCCTCTCCCCACCCTCTCCTCCCATCTCTCTCCCCATTCATCCCTCCCTCATTCCCCCTCCCTCCCTCCCTCTCTGCCCCCTCACTCTTTCTCTCTCTCCCTCTCTCCCACCCCTCGCTTTCCCTCCTCCCCTCCCCCTCTATCTCCCTTCCTACCCCCTCTCTCCCTCCCTTCTTTCTCTCTCTCCCCCTGCTCCCCTCTCCCATCTCCCTCTCCCCCTGCCCCCTCTCCCATCTCCCTCTCCCCCTCCTTCTCCCTCCCCCTGTCCCACCCACCCTCCCCCTCTCTCTCCCTCCCTCCCTCCTACCCCTCCTTTCCCTCTCTCCCCTGCCCCCCCCCTCTCTCTCTTTATCTCTCTCACCCCTCCCTCGCCCCCTCCACTCTTTATCTCTCCCCCTCCCACCCCTCTCTCTCCCTCCCTCTCTCCCCCTCTCTCCCTCCCCTCCTTTCTCTCTCTCCCTCTCCCCCTGCTCCCTCTCCCATCTCCCTCCTGCTCCCTCTCCCCTCCTTTTCTCCCCCTGTCCATCCCACTCCTTCCTCTCTCCCCCCTCCCTCCCTCCCTCCTTTCCTCCTCTCTCCCCCTGCCCCCCTTAACCTATATATATATATACTTATTATTATGGTTTCACACTTCTTCTAAAATCCTTCTTCATTCCTTTACCTTCCTCAAACTGTACCACATCAGAGAGCATGAAAACACCAACAATTCTTTGCATCACAAAGGCACAATACAGCACCAGCGCACAAGTTCTATTCGATCAAAGGGAAATGACGTCACAGAGGAATTTTATTTATGGCGCCGTCGAGATTACTTTAATATAGTAAAATACTAAAATAAAAAAATTAATTACAATTAAACTACCCATCGATATGAAACGAAACCTGTCCTATAACCTTCCCCATGTAATTATGTGTATGTGTAACAAATTTCACGTTATTTGTTTGTCTGGATCTTGAGTTATAAGGGAACAGACAGACAGACAGACAACGAATGCGTCTTATAGTATATATATATATATATATATATATATATATATATATATATATATATATATATATATATATTCGTTGATCCTCAGATGGACTAAGACGTGAGCAAACTTCTGCCTTAACTCACACTACTCATATCAAATTGTGGTGTTTGGGGAAAGGGGGCGGGAGGGGGGGTAGGAGATAGAAGTGTCGTATATAGGTCGAAAAGTTGGATGGGTATTTTTTTTAGGGTTATATTTTAAGTTGAACAAGTTTCCACCAATCCAGCTGCGTATTATTTTCTTGACACGAGCGGTAAAACTAATTGCGGCCCGCGGGTCAAGAACGACCCCTCCCTCTCCCCGCCGCACGTGCTCAGTGGGATTTATTTTCGTATATTTCGCTTCGGCGAACGTTGGTATGTTTCGGTCTTCTTTATTTTAAATGATGCCTTGATCCATTGAGTTATGTGGAGTTACTGTACAATAAAAAATATTATTAAAAAATTCTATGATGATTTATAACCCATTATTAGTGAAGATAATAAAAACTTCCGCAAGATTTAGGTTAAACGCTTTTCAATATTTTATATTTAATAAAACATTGTTCAATCAAGATAAAGATCTTCGTACTTTTCTTTATACTTTAAAAAAGTCTAGATATTTTTTTTTTTTTGCCTATTTCTGACAAAATTTTTCTGAATAAGAGTTGGCAGCATTCCGTTAGTTCACAGTTCCTGCAGAACACTTGAGAAATTCGAAATATTCCGGAAGTGGGATGAAATGATACATAACGGCGCAGTAACTGTTTCAACTTTTGTTCACAGTTGCCTCCATAACACTTGAGAAAAAAAAAAAGGGAATTACGTTTTTTTGCTTCCTCTCGTCATTTTTTGGAGTAAATTTTTTTTCAAAAGATGAAGTTTTATGATGTAGAGAAACACAACCCAACAAAACTCAAGCCAGGTAGGGATGGTGCAGTGTTGGTGTCTGTTATTGTATTTTGTTTGTTAGGTCGACATACAAACTCTTGTTTCGTTAATTTGTATTCAGACTGGTAGAAAAAAACAAGAAGAAACGAATAACCAGCCACTAACTAAATCTTTTGTGTGTATGTGTGCGTGCGTGCGTGTGTGTGTGTGAAGACCCTGATAGGATGAGATGTTTAACTCTTAGATTCACTAGTACCACCCAATGGTGCTCTTCTTTCACCCTCACCATAGCCGATGGTGCCATTGTCATGGATGAGCCACAAGAAACATCAGGGAGTCGGGCTTGTAACCTACAGCTGAAACATGAGTCTTTGGCTCGCTACCAAAACACCACCCAGCCACCTAGCTAACCAACCACCTATCTACCCAACCACCCAGCCATAAAGCTAACCAACCACCCAACCACCTACCTACCCAACCACCCATCCAACCAACCACCCAGCCACCCGAATTTAATCTTAACCTACATCCATTCCAGGTGGTGATAAAGAAAACCACCATGTCAAAACATTGTCCGTGATTATTGACTGTTTGACCAACAGATGGACTCCATGGACTTATGGTGAATCAGGGCCGAACCATCGACCATAGATGGAGGAAACGTTGATGGGTCGGAGCGTGAGGAAATAAAATGAACACCAAACTAAATGTTGCATAGAACGGATACACAAAATATCTTAATAACATTAATGAAAACAACAGCAAGTATCATACACACATTTCCTTGGGGTGGCGGGGGAGGGGGGGTTTAGGGGGAAGGGGGGGAAGCTTAAAGAAATGTGTACTTTGGGTCCATGAAATATAATCTTTAACAGCGTAAATGTATAATACTTGAAGTTATTCAGAATTATGATTATAGTAGACAGGATGTGATAGATCTAATTATAGACTGGCTAGCAAATACTAAAAAAAAAAAAAAATAGAGAAAGAATTGTGCGCAAGTGTGTCTTTGTATGTGCATTGAGGTCTGCTGAGTTTATCATTTGAACTTTTGGTTCTAAAGTTGACAACAGATCACGTAACATTACGGAAATGGGCTGGGTTCTGCCTACATAACAATCAAATTAAGGCATAATAATGAAGCAACCTTCCCTTCCTCATTTTCGAAACAACTTATTTCGTCTCCATCTTGAGGGAACCCCAAGGGGGTGCTCTAGTGGGGGAGGGAGTTGTGTACCACGTTAAGTTCATTTGAAATGCTTGCTCTTAGAACATTACAAGTTAATTGAGTGAAACAGAAAAACCCCCCCCAAAAAAAACAAAAACTTAAGTTAATTTTTTTTCTTTTAAGAAAACAGAATAATGAACTTGTCTTGCAATCAAGATATAAATGGACTTGATAATCCACCCCTTATACCACACTGTGGGTATTTAGGCCGCACCTTTCTTCAAAGTATTACATTATAATGTAATTAAATAGTACCAGGTAGCGAGAGTAGCAGTAGGTAGTTGTTTTAAGACAGGAAGTGCTAGTAGCCAAAGTAGCTCGAAGCGTTATACAATGTAGGGATACGTCAAGAAACAATTCAAATTTACGGACTTCCCCGAACAGGTGCGCATTTCGTAGCAGTACAATTAAATATATATATGTATACTTTTGGTAGGTCCATTGTTTCATCAGTCAAAGTGTAGGTCATCCTGACCTGATATTAGGGCTACGGTCCATAATGGAGGGAGGATTCCTGTCTGTACGCTAAATACTCTAATTTTTTTTTTGCTGATTGTCTGATTTTTTTTCTTATTTTTATGTCTGTCTGTTTGTGTCTGTCTGTTTGTGTCTGCCTGTTTGTGTCTGCCTGTTTGTGTCTGCCTGTTTGTGTCTGCCTGTTTGTGTCTGCCTGTTTGTGTCTGTCTGTTTGTGTCTGTCTGTTTGTGTCTGCCTGTTTGTGTCTGCCTGTTTGTGTCTGCCTGTTTGTGTCTGCCTGTTTGTGTCTGTATGTTTGTGTCTGCCTGTTTGTGTCTGCCTGTTTGTGTCTGCCTGTTTGTGTCTGCCTGTTTGTGTCTGTCTGTTTGTGTCTGCCTGTTTGTGTCTGTCTGTTTGTGTCTGCCTGTTTGTGTCTGTCTGTTTGTGTCTGCCTGTTTGTGTCTGCCTGTTTGTGTCTGCCTGTTTGTGTCTGCCTGTTTGTGTCTGCCTGTTTGTGTCTGCCTGTTTGTGTCTGACTGTTTGTGTCTGTCTGTTTGTGTCTATCTGTTTGTGTCTGTCTGTTTGTGTCTGTCTGTTTGTGTCTATCTGTTTGTGTCTGTCTGTTTGTGTCTGTCTGTTTGTGTCTCCCTTATAGGTGAAGCAGATGCATGTAGATAAATAAACATAAAGAAAAAAAAATTGAAAAAGATAAAAAGATGGATAGAGATGGATCAATAGATCTATGAACGTATATAGGCCAATTTCAAATATATAATTAATAAACGTATGCACTCTATGTTTACTGCAAGTATACTAATAAAACAAATCATAAAATTTGTACTTGCAAAGTAAAAAGTTCCCAACCCCCCTTAGCGTCTCCATACATAAAGCCAATATTACGCTCTTCTCTCAGCTTGATTGTCCTTTCCAACCCAGGCGCACAGCGCACCAGGTGACCCCCACTGCTGGACCTAAAATTATTCCCCCCCCCCCCACACCCACCTCCCTCTCCGTTCTAAAACTAACAAGTCGCTGTGTCCTCCAATACTCTGTTGATCTCCGGTAAATAAATCCCAGTTTCCGTTCCGTGTTTTTTGTTTTATACACTAAAGATGGTTTTTCAACGATGGAACAGCTTGTCGATGAGGTGTCGTGGGGGGTGATCGGCGGGAGGAGATTAGCACGGCACTTCGAGCCGAGTCGGATGGGAATAAAATCGAGTCGGGAGAGGCTAATGTTACAATTTGATTGTGTGTTTAGATTGTGTCGCGAAACTTTGACAATAAATTACAAGGATAAAACTGGGTAAACATTTGATAGAAAGTTAAGATGTTTCAGCGGGGAGGTTACATGAGAACAGGCCCGTAGCGTTCGGGGAGGGGCAAGGGGGGCCGGGCCCCCCTGCGATTTGTCTGCCCCCCTGCTAATTTGTTCTACTAAGTAAAATATATTACCTGCCCCCCCCCCTGCTATTGCCTGGGCTCTGCTGTAGAATGCCTGGCCCCTGCTGTAAAATTTTCACGCTACGGGGCTGCATCAGAAGAAGAATAAAACACAACACACATTTTTAGAACCGTCGTAATTGATAGACAAACTTGGCAAACTATGTAAACAAGGCACGCTAGGCTAACTAAACAACTGACCCGTTGATACAGTGACCACTTTCAGAGATTTTTCAATTAAATCTGGTGCTGACTGGATCCTGCCAGGCATTTTTGCCAAGGATCCCCCCCGCCCCAAATGTCATTGAAGTCTCTTCCTAGGGACCATTCCCCCAAAAAGGGCCCAAGTACGGCTCTGAATGATATGCTACTGTACTGACTTATGTCGCGTACAGTTCTCCTGGCCGGAGAAGAAAAGAATTAGGGCCCATTAAAAAAAGTTAACAGATGGGCCGCTTCTGTCGACAAAGTATTAATATTGTATAGTTAACAATTCGCAATACATTATTTAAATGAAACAAAAAGATATTTCACAAGCAATGTTTATGCCATGTAACGAAATAACAACTCACGGTCTACAGAAATAAACAAACTTGTCACGAGACTTGTGTTTCATGAACATGTAAGATAGTTGCAATAATTATTTTCCACTGCGATCGATAAGATTTATTAATGGCCAGTGGTGTAACTAGACAATGGCGTGGGGAAGTGGTACCTGAGGGTACCTGGTTCGATCTCGGATGAGGAACTTTAGAAAATTCAGCTCATGGTGAACGTTCCCGCTATATCTCCCGTGGTGCCTCCGTGGCTATTACACTATTGACAAGAAGGGTACCATAAAAACCGTTCCATTAGTGCTTTATAAGATCTCATTCATTTTATCTCATCCTTACATGGACTTAAGACACTCTACTTGTTGGGGAGAAATGGAGAAATAATATAGTCTAAGTTTGATGACGCAATTCGCTAGGCTCCGCCCACCGCAGTATCTATGGCGTCATTCCGCCATCTTGAATGTAAATATTGGGAGCTTTAGTGTATACGTCATTTGGTACAAATGACGTATATTAAAACCAACAGTTGGGAGCACATGCTTTGTTTTATAGCAGTCGAGCTCTGTGCATCATAGGATGCGGATGCATGTTCTAGTAGAGTCTAGCTTTCGCCATCGATGTAGATGGATGCATATTTACAGTCTGCTATTGTACTCCTCCTGGATTTACCTTTATGTCAGTTCACGTTCAAGAATTAAATGATTGTTTGATGTTACTTCACTGGAGTTAACTTCGTGATTTGTGTTGTATGATTTATTACACCTTCTACAAGTATCTTCATTATAAGGACCCGTAACATATATTTATATGTTACGTACTCCAAATAGTATTGAGTACTCCGTCGGAGGTGCCAAACCAAGTGTTACGGGTCCTTATAATGAAGATACTTGTAGAAGGTGTAATAATTCAGACAAGCACAGAGCTCGACTGCTATAAAACAAAGCATGTGCTCCCAACTGTCGGTTTTAATATACGTCATTTGTACCAAATGACGTATACACTAAAGCTCCCAATATTTACATTCAAGATGGCGGAATGACGCCATAGATACTGCGGTGGGCGGAGCCTAGCGAATTGCGTCATCAAACTTAGACTATATTATTTCTCCACACTACTATACACTCTTCATTCTACTCAACTATATACTCCACTTTCTACTCTACCATATACTCCACATTCTACTCTACCATAAACTCCACATTCTACTCTGCTGTATACACTACATTCTACTCTAATATATTTTCTGCTACCGATTTTGTTTTTCGTTAATATTTTTCTCAATTCTTGAGACCATGTAGCCATCTTTAATTACCCTGCACAGATCTGAACACAGCTTTTTGAACAGCTTTAAAAAAAATAGCCACTGTTGTTTATGTATCCCCCCAACATATATAAGTGCTGGTGTAATTATGCAACTGCAGAATACAAAAAAAGCACATTAACTCACCGGTGGGATTCAGAAGAAGAAACATTCTATGTGGGGATGTTTGTGCGTGTATATTTGTGTGTCAATGTTTGTGTGTGTGTGTGTGTCGGTGAGTGTGTGATTGTCCGATTTTTTTTTTACAAATGTCCATCTTCACTCCGGATTTTTTTGTCTTGCTACGACCCCCCCCCCCCTTTTCCGTGTTCCCCTTTTCGTTTTCTCCACTAACCAGGCTGCGGAACTCCCCACCAGCCAGCACCAGCAGATCTTGTCCTGACATTAACATTGACAAAAGCCAGAGCAGGCCAGGCAGTTTAATTATTAAAAGCAACCCCTTCCCTTCCCAGCACCCTCCCTGCCTTCGGCTTACTTCTAACCCGTTACCACACCGACCCTAACCCATAATCACTGCTATAGCTCACTGGCGCATTGTTTTTGTTTTCCAATTTCGCATTACAACTTTCAAGTCTCCCCCTCCTCCCCAATCCTTTCGCTACTTAGTGTTGTAACGCCCCTCCCCACCCCCTTTCATTACTCTACCATTCAACTACACCTCCCCCCCCTCCCTACATTTTATAGTGTGCATTGTCTATGCACCTTTGCATGTGGTGAACTAACGTAAAGTAACTACTGCGAGAGTTTTTTTAAAAAATAGTTGTAACTATATATATGCAAATGAGATGAAGGATAGAAAAAGATCACTTTCTAATCAAAAATTAGATTTGATGTCACTCGCAAGTCAACTGTTGTCACCGTTGAACCTCAAAGTGTATACAGGGCTCGATTTACCGCCGGGGATTCCCAGGCACTGAAACATGTCAACCCCGGCTCTGCTTTAGCTAATATATCCCAGCCGGGGATGAAACCATATATATATATATATCTATATAGTATATTTATATATTTTATTCTTTAAAATACAGACCAACAAATATACTTTTTAAAAGAGATAAACGGGTGTTGTAGTGAGGTGTGTGACTTACACACGCATAATTTGAGAACTCTTGTATGAAATCGTCATGTCTTAAGGTTAACATGCTTTTAATTGATCAAAGAAGACACAACCCTTTTTTAAACAATGGGCTTTAACCATGCGACGCTCCTGTGTTCCTCCATTAGGGGCCGTCCATAAAGTACGTCACGCTATTTTTGACGATTTTTTACCCCCCCCCTTCCCCCCCTGTCACAAAGTGTCACAAATTGCGGGACCCCCCCCCCCTAAAGTACGTCACACTTTCGAAAATTTTTTTTTTATTAAGAACTAATTAAAATTTAATCGAAAACTTAAATCGCACTTCACTATTAAACTGCCTTAAAATATAAATATTAAAAGAACTATCAGATTATTAAATGAGTTTAATAGTAGAATAACTAATTGTCAATAGTTGTATCAGTTATTCTTTGAAACAGTAACTCAATCAATTGAATTTGAAAAATAAATTGCAAAAATTAGATTGATAATTATATAATAAACATCATTTATCTGCTCACTATTCATTTACAATGGCTGAGGTGAACTTTGAGATAATCTTCCGATTATGCATTCTATTGACACAGGATAAGAAGTAGATTAGCGAAACTTGACCTCAACCAGTGATTAAATAATAAAAATGGAAACAAAACAATGTGACTAAAAAAAGGACTAGATTGACAAATTATGTGATCAGCTCTTGTGCTATATTGAATATGTTTATAGCGGACCTGTGAATTATGTTTAATTAAAAAAAAATTCACTGGATATCATCCATCCATAGTGAAGTGAAGTGTTCATCCATAGTTAAGACTGACATAAATCTTTCCCCATCATCGTTTCCTGGAAGGATAGTTGCAGACAGATGAACTTCATCCTCATCTAGCCACTCAACATTCTCTGAATGTGCATTTTCCATTCTGCCAATAATTGCAATGAGTTCTATTTGCCTTCTAGCAGCGATTCTCAAAGGACGAATGCGTTTTATCTGAGTTGATTCTGGAAAATTTGGGGTTGGCACATTCCCCTAGGAGACGGGTGGTCGAGTGGTACAGAGCGCTCGACTGTCGAGCGGAGGGTCCCGGGTTGGAATCTCAGTGAGAACCTTAGGACTTTTTCAGGTCCTGGTGAAAGTTCCCAAGTCCACCCAGCTTTAAATGGGTACCTGACTTTATGTTGGGGGAGTAAAGGCGGCTGGGAATTGTGCAAACCACACAATCCCTTCATATGCCTAGGTTATAGAAACAGATGAATTCTACACTTCATCTGCCCCGATGGCCCTTTAGGGCTAAGGAAACTTTACTTTTTTACATTCTCCTGCGCCCGAGCTCTGTGTTATCCTGTATGTTTCTTCAACATTGTTTATGAGGAAAAGTATAAGTGACACACTTTGCCAATTCGATCATGTATGCTGGTCTGCAAAGATGGACAATAAAGATCATATGGTTGCACTTTAAAAACTCCTGTTGGTCTTGGCATAATGTCATCAAACTTGAGAGTTTGTGCCACAAACAAACAATGAAGGAAATGTATGTGCATCTGCATCTGCTCTTTCTGAAGCTCTGAGTCCATCAGTTGTTTGGTTGATTGGTATTGGATTTGGAGGAGGAAATAATCTCGAAGGTGAAACGTTGAAAAATGAGCTCCGTACTTTGCCGCAACATTTTATGTCCTGACATTTCACAATTTGAGTGAAGTATTGGCTGGTGAGAACATGATGGTCAAACCATTCTTATCCTTCGACATCAGTCCTGCTGCATCCAATTCAGATTTCTCAGGGTTGATATATTCTGCAACTGTTGGAAATCGGTCAACAATCACATGCGACCAGATTTCAGCTAAAGTTTCACCTGCAAACTTGAAGTTTGTTCTTTCCAAATCCTCATTTATTGTTCTGCCCTGCCAATCAAAGTGAATGCCATAATGTTCATTTGGCAATATGACACCAGACAGTTCGCTGCTAAATGGAGCCATTCGATGTTCCACGCGATTATAAGCACTTCTTCCTGGTGCACTGGTTGCAAGGAATAAGGCATCAATATTATTTTAACGAAGTGATGGATTGCAACTTCAATTACGGTAATTTTTTGTATTATAATACAAATTCCAAATTTCTTTATCAGTGATATAATTATGCAGCAGACAACAAAGAAATAATAACACTTCCGTAAGGCTACTGATAAAACGGTCCTAACTAGCATGAGGAATTGTGAACAACACATTGAAAAGATATGCATTTCATGCTATTTTGACATAAAACTAATTCAAGTGTTTCACAATTTTTTTTTAAAATTATTTTTAAAACTATTAAGTTTTACTGAAAAAATAAAAAAAATTAAATTAGAAATAAAATTAAAAATATATAAAAATGTGACGTCACACTTGGCCTGACCCCCTCCTCCCCCCTGTCACAAACTGTCACACTTTCTTATACCCCCTCACCCCCCTTGGAGCGTGACGTACTTTATGGACAGCCCCTTAGATAAATGGTTTCCGCTACAATAGTTGTGTGCGCTCGACTGTTGACCTGAAGGTATTGGTTCGATCTACTTTGATGACCAAGGAGACATTTTTCAGGTCTTGGCTCAAGTTCTCGAATATCTCCCGTTGTTATGGTGGGAATGAAAGAAGGGCACCATAATACAGGAGCAACCTCCCCCCCCCCCTCGACAAGAGAATTATTGTTTGAAAATTTTTTAGTGGGAGCACCACAAACTTGTTATTGACGATATGAAATATAAAATAATTAGCGATTCCAGCTTTAATAAAAAATTAAATGACTCTTGTTCGGAAAGAGGAAAAGAGGCTTCAACAAGTTTTGTGCTTGGGTTTCTTTGTTGCTGTGTCTAGAATAGGTTGCTGGTAATTTGTTTGTTTGCGTATGTGTGTGTGTTTGTTTGCGTGTGTGTATTTGTTTGCGTGTGTGTGTGTGTTTGTTTGCGTGTGTGTGTGTTTGTTTGCGTGTGTGTGTGTTTGTTTGCGTGTGTGTGTGTGTTTGTTTGTTTGCGTATGTGTGTGTGTTTGTTTGCGTGTGTGTGTTTGTTTGCGTGTGTGTGTGTTTGTTTGCGTGTGTGTGTGTGTTTGTTTGCGTGTGTGTGTTTGTTTTTTCAATGACTACATTTTATGAACACAAAGTGAGCCACCAAACAAATACATTACCAATGACTTTAAAGAAAACTTAGAAGATATTTATATACAAAAAAAAAATCTTTTAATGTTTCAACTGGCGACCCCCCCCCCCGCCTAAAGGATAGGCTTTTACGACCCCCCAGTATCATTAGGTGGTCATCTCAACCATGATTTGGGAACCACTTTGTACAGAGTGCGGAATTTTCCACCTTTAAATGGGTTTCGACTTGCTCATCTCACGTTACGTCATATCTAATGTAACGCATCAAACAGATAGACTCCCAAGCAGAAGAATCTCATAGTAGTCTCAACCAACATCTCGCCAGAGGAGTTTCTCGCTGTAGGAATTGTTGGGGGTGTCGTGGGGGGGGGGGTGCGGGGAAAGGGATGGCGTTGGTTGGGGGGACGGTATAGATTGGATCGCGTGTGTGTGTTTTATTTAGTGTTTGTATTTTTGTTGCTCCAAAGAAATCCAACAGGTAATCTCCCAGCGTCCCGGCGAGTGTGAGATAAGTCAAATGTCATTGGTTGATCTGTAGGTAAGGGTTGTATTAATATTGCATTGTTTCCCAAATGGTGTGATTATGAGCTCGCCAAAAGTATGGATTTGGGGGGGGGGGGTAGGGGCAAAATCGAGCGCAAGCTTGTATCGCAATACCCCCCCCCACCCATTTCCCCCTTTCCCCCCCCCCCCCCCCCCCCACATTTATAGCTGTGAGTGCTTCGAACATTCCCATTCTAAAACAGAGGCCGTTTATTTTTTTGGGGGTGGTGGGTTAGGGTTCGAAATTAGGCGTAAGTGTGTGTGTGTGTGTTTGTTTGTCTGCGTATGTGTGTGTGTTTGTTTGTTTGCGTGTGTGTGTGTGTTTGTTTGTTTGCGTGTGTGTGTTTGTTTGCGTGTGTGTGTGTTTGTTTGCGTGTGTGTGTGTGTTTGTTTGTTTGCGTATGTGTGTGTGTTTGTTTGCGTGTGTGTGTTTGTTTGCGTGTGTGTGTGTGTTTGTTTGCGTGTGTGTGTGTGTTTGTTTGCGTGTGTGTGTGTGTTTGTTTGTTTACGTATGTGTGTGTGTGTTTGTTTGCGTGTGTGTGTTTGTTTGCGTGTGTGTGTGTTTGTTTGCGTGTTTGTGTGTGTTTGTTTGCGTGTGTGTGTGTTTGTTTGTTTGCGTATGTGTGTGTGTTTGTTTGCGTGTGTGTATTTGTTTGCGTGTGTGTGTGTGTTTGTTTGCGTGTGTGTGTGTTTGTTTGCGTGTGTGTGTGTTTGTTTGCGTGTGTGTGTGTTTGTTTGTTTGCGTATGTGTGTGTGTTTGTTTGCGTGTGTGTGTTTGTTTGCGTGTGTGTGTGTTTGTTTGCGTGTGTGTGTGTGTTTGTTTGCGTGTGTGTGTTTGTTTGCGTGTGTGTGTGTGTGTTTGTTTGCGTGTGTGTGTGCGTGTTTGTTTGCGTGTGTGTGTGTGTGTGTTTGTTTGCGTGTGTGTGTGTGTTTGTTTGCGTGTGTGTGTTTTTTATTGCGTGTGTGTGTGTTTGCGTGTGTGTGTGTGTTTGTTTGCGTGTGTTTGTGTGTGTGTGTGGTAAAATCAGATTAAATCAAATAGATTTTAAATATTTGAGAATTTCGTCTTTCGTTCATGGAGATGAATCATTCAGGAGATTCTACTTCTTTATTGTTCGTTCTGTCATGACAGGGCACATTTTCAGATCAAAGTCCTGCATTACCGAAGCATATTTCATTTATTTTATAATGCAGTATACTCTCAAAGTACAGGGAGTTGAATTTATTCACTCGATTTATCCGACTTTAGTTTAAAAAAAAAATTGGTAATAAAATAAAGTTTTGCAATAAAAAGGGGCATTTTTAATCCGCTGACAAAAAATTAAATAGCTCCGGCTCATCCAGAGTTCCTGTTTTAAGGGCATGCCCTTCCTACACAGTTAATCCAAATTAATCACGAATATACTGTTGTTCAAACAGAAGACAAAGTAATACCAAGACATTCACTAAAAAAACAACAACGGTGGGACAGAAATGTATACTTCTTACAGGGAGGTTTACAACATATCTGTAACAGGATTATATCGATTAAAAAAAATGGATAAATACAGACCAGAAATAACGTAAAAATGTTACAATGCCTTTTTTTCAGTTATGTTCAATGTCGATTTCGGGAAAATCCGTTCATTACCCTTCCGATCGCTTGTTCTAGCTTAGTTAAGTCAATATTAAGAGATTCCCTGGGAACAGAGTTCAGGGGGTTTAAATACAAGAACGGTAATCCTTTGATGGGGGGATGCTGGGAGCAGGAGATGAGGGTGGGGAGGGGGGGGGAAGGGTGGCGACGGGAGGGGGAAAAAAAGGAAAAGGGGTCAAATGAAGCGCGGAAAGAGTTTCTGTTGAATAAAAAGATAACAAGTGTACAATAGGGGAGGGGGGTAGTAGGTAGGAGGCTGCACCGTGTGGGTATTTGAACAATAAATTATATTTTTACTAACATTGTCGACGCCCTTGAATAATACTTCAAAAATATTGAGCTCATTTAAGGGATAGAGCAGGGGGTCGCAACCTTTTGAGACGAAAGAGCCAAACGTTATAATTTACATTTTTCTTAGGTCTTAAAGAGCCACTCAACTTAATGTTCTAATGTTATGGTATTCGATTAGGCCGCAATTTGACATCGAAAGAGCCGCAAATTACATCGAAAGAGCCGCATGCGGCTCGCGAGCCGCGGGTTGCCGACCCCTGGGATAGAGCGATGCGAACATATTGTATCGATTCGAATTCTATTCCCGATATTTTTTTACCCCCTAAACATTCGTTTCCGACGCAAGTCGTGATCTCATTTAACTAATGGAATGCAAACCAAGTTCAAGCAATACGTGTGTGAAGTCCATGTAAGGATGAGGTGAACATGTCTAAGATACTATAAATCACTAACGGGTCGGTTTTAAGATGTCCTTCATTCTTTACCCTACCATAGCCAATAGTGCAATGACTAAAAGAGGCACCACGGGAGACTTAGGTGATCGGACACTTTGAGAGTCGAACCCCGTAACACACACACACCATGCAGCATGAAAATACGGCTGTCTATCGAAGCCAACAATCGAGCATAAGGTAGAATCATTCATTTCTAAAGTTCTGCTCAGCAGGGAGCGACCGATAATCGGATCGGTATCGGACCGATATTGGCACTATCGGTTAATATCGGATCGGCCGATTGTTGTAGGGAGCGACCGATAGTCGAACCGATATTGGCACTATGGGTTAACTGTCGGACCGGCCGTTTTTTGGCTGCCGATACATTGTTTTTTTTTTCACAACAGAGTTGCAGAAAAAAAAATCAGTAAATAATCCAATAGTATAACCAGATCAGAGAAGATTTAAAAAAAAAGGGAAAAAAAAAATCCGTACACAGAAATTTTCACGACTACATCAGAGATATGACCTTGAAACAATAGGATTGGCATTTCTTAATTCTAATGTATGACCTTGAATGATACAATTAGTGAACATCTGTGTGTATTTTTTTTTTGGGATGGGAAGTTGGGGGGGGGGGGAACAAGACTTACGTGTGGGCGAAGTGTCACGAAATATGACAGGGAAGGGGTAAGCATGGGTTGACATACGTCATTAGCTGTAGCACGAGGAAAACACGTGTTTGGCATTGTTGTTGATTAAAAAAAAATATCGGTATCTGGGGGAAGGGGGGGTGAACAAGACACGCGTGGGCAAAGTGTTACAAAATACGTCATACAACACGAGAATAACACGTGTTTGGCATTTGTTGTTGCTTAAGGGGCTGTCCATTAATTACGTCAACAAAATAGGGGGGAGGGGGGAGTCAGAAAACTTTTTGACAATTGTTGACAAGGGGGAGGGGGGAGGTCAAGAAAAGTTGACGTCAACAATGTTACTTTTTTAAATTTAATATAATTACTTAATAAATAGGAAAATTAAGCAGCGTTTGTAGTTCTGTGTTACGCACTCGCTAAACATTCAGTATTTTAATTAAACTAACTATATTCCTACTAATTTTACCACATAAATATTTTGGAAGCCACCTTTTTTAGGGGGGGGGGGTGATCAAATGTTGACGACATTTTATGGGGGGGGGTCTCTGGAAGTTTGACAAGTTGTTGACAAGGGGGATGGGGGGGGTAAAAATCGCCAAAAATTTGTTGACATAAATAATGGACAGCCCCTAAAAAGATAATATCGGTATCGGTATCGGTAAAAATGCTGGGGGAAAATATCGGTATCGGACTATCGGTAAAAAGGCATATCGGTCGCTCCCTACTGCTCAGTAATCGAAGAACAGGCTAAAACGATGAAGCATTGTTTAGGCCCCCCTCCCACCCTTTATTGTAGGGTGGGCCACAATCCACTGCGGGGCGCCGGCCCTGTTTAAAATGTCAGGGCCACACATCCCGCAATCAATGAAAAATAGTAGTAATAAATAAATGGCAATTAGGAATGTAATTATACAGTTTTTTTTTTTTTTGGAAAGCATTCCAGAATAGTTTACTGTGCAATGCCAACGCTGTCCTTTAATTCAGTTATCTGCTCCTGCCTTGCTTATTTCCCTTTGATTTCTCTCCCGCCTTTTTTTTTTGTAAAGTTAAAACCGTTTAATGTTAAAAAAAAAAATCATCAACAATCCACACAGAATTAGCATGTACAGGTCTTGTGGCTAATAAACAGAACAACGAAGATGAAGGAGCCAGTAATGGACAGGCAATAAGACGGAGAGTATATACTATAAACACTACCCCACTCCACCACCCCACCCCCGTTTTCCAACGCCCCCCACCTCCTTTTTTCGGTTTCAAAGTTGTTGTTTTTTTTTTCTTTTTAAACAGTCGCAGCTTTCTAGAACAAAAATATTGGACGCGGTGTGTGCGAACATTAGCATGTTTGTTTTTCAGTGTTCAGAGCCAACAATCCAATTTCTCTCTTCCACCTGCACCCCTCCCCCCCACCCCCCACCCCACCCCCCTACCAAAGACTTCCAGGTCTGATTATCATGGCTGACTAACACGTGACACATGTCTTACTTTCTTCTCCGTCTGCTGATTGTTGTATACGTCGCGCCCTGAGTTTGAGTCTGTTGTTGAGCTGATTGCCCCCCACCCCCCTAACGCTCAAACAAGTGTAAATATATGTTAGACTTGAGCTAGCCCCCCCCCCATTCCCCTCCTGTCTTTTAATTCCTTTACATGCTAATCAATCGGCACAACCCCCCCCCCCCCCCCCTCTTTTCTGTCGCCTCTCACCGCATCCATTTCTGTACGTGTTTGATTCCTCTTCCCGCGTTCCAATTATTGTTCCATTCTTTCTGCACTCTGATTTCTTTTTAAAACTACCCTCACATGCGTTAAACAGGGTCATCTCTCGTTACATGGATGTCACCAACTACTCCCACCCACCTGACAATCTTACACAGCTGGGGGGGGGGGGCATCATCCATCACACTGTCCCATGGCAATTCGTTTTATACCAATTTTACTGTCCTCGTATGGGGCCACTTAAGGCAGAAGCCCCTGATATGTGTGTCTGGGGGGGGTGGGGGGTGGTACACCCTTCCCTTCTTTTGCAGCGGTCCAGCATGTTACAGCGAAATGCTAATGACCGCGTTATTTTTTTTTTCATAACGTGATAATGAAAGTTTATTAAATTGTTCACACTCAAAGGACATCTGATACACAGATTTATGGTACAAAGACATATGATACAAAGACGTATGATACAAAGACGTATGATACAAAGATGTATGATTCAAAGATGTTTTAATTCCGCAGGTTTACAAACTTTTTCTTGAGTTACTTACAAATAAACATATATCTATATATATGTAATGCTGTATATTCTGTTTCTATAAATTAAAACAATTTGTCGCAGCCCACCTGAAATTTGTCCTCAACGCACCAGTGGTCCACAGCCCACCAATGGTCCACAGTCCACTATTGGTCCACAGCCCACCAGTGGTCCAAAGTCCACTATTGGTCCACAATCCACCAGTGGTCCATAGTCCGTCAGTGGTCCACAGCCCACCATTGGTCCACAGCCCGACAGTGTTCCACAGTATACTATTGGTCCACAGTCCACTATTGGTCCACAGCCCACCATTGGTCCATAGTCCACTATTGGTCCACAGCCCACCAATGTTCCACAGTATACTATTGGTCCACAGCCCACTATTGGTCCACAGTCCACTATTGGTCCGCAGCCCAACATTGGTCCGCAGCCCAACATTGATCCACAGTCCACTATTGGTCCACAGCCCACCAGTGGTCTACGACCCACACAGTGAGAACCACTGCTCTAAACTAATTCCACTGCTGTCATAAGACACATATTTCAGGACTTCCTGACACTGACCAGTCACTGAGCGCTGTATAACTTGACCAATACCATTCTTTAGATTTTCCCAATACCGGGGGGAATACTGGAATCAAATTCTAAACATCCAAGGACAAGTCGTTGGAATCATGCCAAATATTCTTTTAAAGGTAGATTATTGAATAACGATAATCCTTTGCGGGGTGGGTTGGGGGATGGGTGGAAGGATGGTGCGGTCTGCATTTCAAAATAAAATCTGTATGCAATTCTGTTTTAATCTCAATCAAACTTAAATTAAAAAACAAAAATAAAATGATTAAGATGAAGATTTGATTTCATTTCCCTATGTAAACCGTTCAATCAAGAACAAGAGAGTTGAAGGCTACGTGCCTTTTGATGTTGGCTGATTAGACCCCAAATCTACGAGGCTTCGGTACAAAAAGTAAGGAGCACAGACCTCTAGGCCAACAGGTCGAGGCACTGACCAACGGACGACCATCGAAGTGATGGGGCAAGCTGTCATTATGGCGATATTGATGAAACAACAATGACAATAAATTTCTTTTCGACTGCAACACAAAATCTGTTGGAGCGAAGTAGTTAAGAGCTACTACTAAAAATAGTCGTTCAGGTCATAATTTGTACCGGTCCATTAGACGCTCTCCATCCAAACTTCCATCTTTCCCCAAAATGTTTCATCATCGGTTACTCAACAATTTACATGTATAATACAAAACAAAAAAAAAATCTTAAAAAAAGACTAACCTTTAACCCACTGGCATTTCAGGAGTAGCGAAAAGAAAAAAGTAAAAATGCATTTTATCACAGTTCTTTCTAGGTATAAAATGAAAGATAGAATAAAAAAAAAGTTCACAGTTTTGTGTTGTGCAGGGTACGGTGCGAGGCAGGGTCACAGGAGTTTGGTACAGCGAGACAACTCCAAAAGATATAAATAAGAAAAAGATATATTTGCAAAATAAACAAAAGAGTGATCTTTTCTTTGACCAATAAAATCAGGAGGGAATTACTAAGGCGGAACAGCACAGAAAGAAACGGTGGGGAGGTGGTGGAGGTGGGTGGGGGGGGGGGTGGAACCAAAACAACAACAACTAACACTCAAAGAGGCGAAAAGTCGGTAAATGTTTTTTTCCCCCGCATCCTCGAAACCCCCCCTTCACCCCACCCCCCCCCTTGTCGGTCTCTACTTCTACTCACCTTTTGCACACGGTTTAAATATATAAAAAACAGTTGGATTCCAGAGCTGCCACCGAATGCGCAAAATACTTTTGTAGCACATGTGGCGAATGATAGGTCACACGGCCAATTTTAGAATGATTAGTGATTGATTGGTTAGTGTGATTCGTAGACAACTTAATGGGTCAAAGGGATGGTGGGGGGAGGGGGCGGATGTTGTATAGGTAGGTGTTTGTCTGGATGGGGTGGGGGAGAGAGAAGAAGGAGGGGAGGTGATGCCTTTTCCAAGTGACGCATGCGCGTTAACCAGGGACGAGTGTTTAGTGTCGGCTAATTGAGGCAAATGGAAATACAAACAAAACAATTTTGTTTTAACATTCATTTCTATTTGACCTTGAGCGAATAATGTGCAGAGAAAAGAAAATAGAAGATTTTTCGCTGAGGTAGGCTGTGGCCCCCATGATGAGGTAGTTTGTGGCCCCATGATGAAGTAGGTTGTGGCCCCATGATGAGGTAGGTTGTGGCCCACATGATGAGGTAGGTTGTGGCCCCATGATGAGGTAGGTTGTGGGCCCATTTTTATGTACAAATGAACGATAATTGAAATCAACGATGAACGACGACAACAGCCAACCGACGACATACTGTTGAGGAAGACATTGGCTAAGACCAACCCCTTAGGAACTTCGTGCAGATCAGGATGTTGATAAGTCGTAACAAAATATTGCGTAAGTTGTAGCTGAAGTAGTAATGATCAGAAACACAAAGAAACAAAGGTATAAACGTTTATAATGAGAATACATCCGAGACATGGGGCTCACTGTGAACCGTGAAGACATCATTCACACAAAGCGTTTGTCCCATACTTTTGAAGACGATGCGGAACGTGAACACAAACAAACATTCAAACAAACTCCACTTTTTTTAATGCGTTAGTGAAAGTAGAAGTGAGAAAAGGGGGGGGGGGGGAGAAAATGATCCCCACCCCACCCCCTCTCCTTGGGACTTCCCAAGTTGTTGAAATTGTCTTGAAAATTCATCGGGCAGAGAAGGAAAATAAAAATGGAAGACATCTTAGCAGACGATAAAATGCCACAGCTCATTTCATGTCTTTACCGCGGATGGTACATGAAAAAAAAGGAGAAACTGCGTCGTCGCCAGAGTGTAAGAAGTAAAGAAAAAGAAGATGAAAACAAAAGAAGAAAGAAAAAAGAAATAACTATTGAGGTGACGCCCATGATTGGTAAAATAAATAAGTTCCAGCATACAGTATTCTATCATGCGCTTTCACTTTTCATGTAGGGATTGTAAGCCTTCAGCATTTCAAGAATTTCGGAAGGGACTAAATGGAAGCTACTTAATTCGCTTTAATGCGTAATTTTGGGCCCCCCTTAGATTCTACATCAAACAGATGGCTCATGTGAACACACCCAGTGACTAAGCCATTGGATAGCTAATGACTGTACCCGATTAGGGCCCCTAAGGGCAGGTCCAACTGACATCTGTTCCGGTTATAACTCATCAGCGGCATATCCGACGTTTTAAAACTTCTCATCATTGATATCTCCCTAGTTAGTGCTCTGAATAAATCGACGATTCTCAAAATTTTGGGATTCGCGTCTCTCTGAGAAACCTATTCAGTTTATCGCGACCCACATATGAAAAAAAAAAAAAGAAAACCCATAATTGTTTGTTTATATATGTGCTCAATTAGGATCCTGGAAAAATATTTTATGTATCGATTTCCAATCACCTGGCGAACCACTTTGAGAATCACTGGCCTAGATATGAGGTGGACTAATTTCACCCCATGGCAAAAAAGAGAAATGGTTGTATTTTATACCATACGTTCGATTTGAATGGGGGAAAAAAACAATTAGTACTTACAGTCTTTCCAACTTAGTCATTGATGAGAAGAGAAGATCAGGCAAGGACTTCAATTCATTCCTATCCAAACGTCTGTGAACGAAGCACAAAAAAATATGGGTCAAATAAGTAGTTAAGACACAAGTAGCTTTCAAATGTGTAACAGATGACTATAAATGTTCCCTGATGCACTATTTATGATTCTGATTAGTGGGTGAGGGAGCGAACCCAAATGATGGTGTGTCTGTTGAAAGTAAAAAAAAAAGTAAAATTCCCTTAAGCCCATACTGACTCATCGGGGCAGATGAAGTTTAGAATTCATATGTTTCAATAACCATGGTATATAAAGGGATTGTAGATGAAGTGTACAATTCATATGTTTCAATAACCTCGGCATATAAAGGGATTGTGTGGTTAGCACAACAACACCCAGCCGCCTTTACCACACCAAACTTAAAGTCGGGTACCCAATTGAAGACCTGAAAAAATCCCAAGGATCTTACTGAGGTTCGAACCCAGGACTCTCCGGTCGGCAGTAGAGCGCTCTACACCACACGACCACCCATCCCCGTCCGTTGATAATAGGTACGGTTATTATCTCGGTTATTGTTTTGTTATCATTTTTTTGTGTGATGGTTTCTGTTATATGTCCGGTTAGTCCCGGGTTAGAACCATGGGATTTTCAAGTCACGGTAAAGTTTCCTATGTTTCCCGTGGTGCCTCCATGGCTATTACACAACCGGCTATGGTGGCAATGCAAGAAGGGAACTACAAACACTGTCCCAATTAATGGTTTATAGGATTTAAGATATAAGCATCTTATCTTTACAGCGACTCCACATTTAGACTCAAGGCCCAGAGACTTACGTTACTGCATAAATGCACTATGATCCCTACCTTTGCATAAACAGAATTGTTCACTTGTTGAGTCGTGACCCTCGCAAAGTTTTTTTGAGAACCACTGCTGCAATTACACATAACATTTTTAATTCCCCCCCTCCCCCCCTTCTTTACCCTCATTACTTCATAAGGAAGAATTTATCGGGAATATCCGCATGTGAATCACCCGCCAGAAGTTGAATAAATACCAGCAGACGATGTTTCAGCATTTGGGATAAAACTAGATCAAATGATGGTTAATGGTACAAATCCAGGATAAGTACCATATGATTGAAACAGCTTGCTGTATCATTGTAAAAATCGGTTCTAAAATTGTAATAGCTAGCTCTGTTTATAGGAGTTAAATCTTGTATTTCTTAACATTCATAACGTATCCCATACATAAAAACAACATTCGAACATTGGCATTAGCTCATCTATACATCACTCCGTCCGACAATCCATCTATCTGTCCATCTGTCTATTTACTCTGTCTGCCCTTCTATCTATCTATATATTTATCTACTCGTCTGTCTATCTATCTACATATTTCCTGCTTAAGAAAAGCTAACATCCATCGATTTTTTCGATCTATCAAAAACATACTCTCTGACTCCTTTTCTTACAGATCAAATCAAAAAGCCCGTATTCGGTTATTTTATCAATAAACACCAAGCTCAACTCTAAACCCGTTCCCATCTCCCACATTTTTATACCAATTAAGGTTTTAGGGAGTCGGAGAATATTTTTTTTTACAGACCCTCCTGTTTGCAGGGAACCCACCGGAGTGGTTTTAGACCGTGTCTGCGAGATGTAACCTAATACTTTCTCTTTTTTATTGCGTGGCGTAGGCAAATAGACTCGGTAAACGAATCTGTGGGCGGGGCATGAGTGGTGACGTTTGTACTAAAGATCTTGGCGAAAGTAAAATGTACGTTTAGAAAGACAGGAGCTATAGACAAAAGTCTGTGGTACATGAGTTTTTATCCTCATTTTTTTTGAAATTACAAGTGCGAAGAACGGAAGGAATGGTATTAAAATCCATTATTGATTTTGTTTATTGATTTTATTTATTGTTATTTTTTATTAATATTATTGGGTGATATCGTTTAGTTATATAGCCTGTTTGGCTTGTTTTATCGATATCGATTACTGATATAGCTTAGTAATATTGTTTATTGATGTTGATTATTGGTAGACAAACATTTATGATTGCAAGGTGCAAAAGTTCAAATGGACACCCCCCCCCCATCATTTCGTCCGATCCTGCCTTCGTCTAACCCTCTCTTCAGCTCCCTCCCCCCACCCACCCTTAATCCCCTCCATTAATCTCCAACCCAGTGAGTAAACATTATAAGTGATGCCTATATGGTGGTTATTACTCACATCTGTCCCACTCTTCCAATTATTCACTTTAACAATCTTTACCTTTTTTTTTGTTTTTAATTCACATCTAAAAGTCTTCACGTTGATGTACATCTAACAGCCCAATTAGTAACCCAATATAATGCCCCCCCCCCCAAAAAAAAACGCTTCTCCCCCCCCCCCCCCCCGTGCTCACCTTTCCACTAGGGAGTCGTTAAATCTAAAATACGGAAACAAAAGCTTCAGAAACATTAAAGGGAAGGCTCGTGATGAATTAAACGGAATGATCTAAACCTGTGCTTTTTTTTAAAACTTTCGACTTTTGGAACCCATCAGCCAGGTCAGCACACAGATTGAATTAAGATAAAAATTCATAGGTGTCAATGGGGGCATGAAAGTCTGATGTCACGATCGCCATTTCGTTTCTACTCATTCGTGGAGATCCTTCTGTACTCTCGTCAAATAGCTTCAGAATATATGAAATCGGCAGACAGGTGATGACGCTACAGGATATGACACGGTGTAGCTGACAGATATGTGAACACGTTTTTTAACCGCGTTTTATTTCAAGTGTTTCATAATCATGCCAGACGACACTGACATGGAATTAGGAATGGTACCATAGCTTTACAGCTTCCACGGTTCGCATTTGTCAACATGTTTTAATTAAGCGCAGAAGCCTTATAGTCTTAACACGGCCTTATCGATTATAGTCATTAGTGTAGTATGAACACGGCCGTTTGATTATAGTCATTAGTGTACTATGAACACGGCCGTTTGATGAATTACTTTATCAAGAAGGCCGTTGTCTAAATCGGGTGTGGTGTCTGATAGAGAGATAAAGATAATGATGACGAAAATAAATAATACTGATAACGAAGATGGTGAATAAATAAACGAAAACTATAATAATAATATCGTTGTGTGTGTGTAAAACAAAGTAGTTAATTTTTTTTTTTACTTATGTTTGTGGTAATGTTCCTTTAGATAGTAGATGCCTGGAGAGAGGGGGGTAATCGCGGCTGTTTTGGGCCCCACGCCTAATGGTAGTCCGCGCTTAGACTTTTATTTGTTTGATATAGGCCCGGCAAATAACATTCACCAAAGGCTCCTGAAATGGCACTTTCCCTGGGCCCTTCATATGACACTTGTTATAGGCAGAGAGAACAAGACATTTTTAGTGGCAACTATTAGAAATTGCATAAAATAATATAATTAATAAAAAAAAAAACCCAGAGCCGTTTTTATGTTTTTGGGGCTCTAGGCAAAGGACATCAGGGGGCCTTAGGCAAAGATACATTTCGTGGCCCAAGGAGAAAGTATATATTGGGGCCCTAGGCAAACGTACACATGGAGGCCCTAGGAGAAAGTATTTATTGGGGCCCTAGGCAAACGTACACATGGGGGCTCTAGCCTAAGTATATATGGGGGCCCATGGCAAAGGTATAAATGGGAGCCTATGCACAGTATATATTTGGGGCCAAATGCAAAGGTATATATGGGAACCTAGACAAAGGTACACATGGGGGCCATATACACAGTATATATGGGGGCCCGAGGCAAAGGTATATATATATATATGGTATGCGGGCAATGCTGTTCTTTGTTAAGCTTTTGGGAGGCCCAAACAAAGGTACACAAATGGCGTGCGAGCCATAAGGCCATGTTCTCAATCAGCCCAGATAGTCTGTATGGAATAAGTTCGAATGACTGAGTGAAACGACCCCCAAACGATTCTCTACCGAAGGTCCGTGGACAGACCGTCTTTTATTTACACCATGCGCAGACAAACATGGAGGCCATTTTCTTTTATTGTTTTAACTCACATGGGCTGAGGTCGAAGCCACAGATATTACCACATGAAAGGTAGAATTAAATCCAAGCTCAGCCCCCCCCCCTACCAGGGGTAAGGGGGAGGAGGAGAGGGGGTGCTTCGGGGGGGGGGGAATGACGGGGCGCGTTTGATAATCCGATCGCCCAGACAGGGGTAAAACAGATTCCAAAAAGCTACAAAAGAAAGATCTGAGTCTAAAGTTAACGTTCCCCCCCCCCCGCCCATTCTGTTGTTGTAAAAACAAAAAGGGAAACTCAAGTTACAAAGTTACGCAGAAATAACATAGGCGGAGAGTGTATCGAAAACACGGAGGGCGGGGAGGGGGAGGGGAAGGGGGGGACTCTGGAATGTTTAAACTGCGATTTGTATCATACATGTTTTGAATCTATCTATCTATCTATCTATCTATCTATCTATCTATCTATCTATCTATCTATCTATCTAATCTATCTATCTATCTATCTATCTAATCTATCTATCTATCTATCTATCTATCTATCTATCTATCTATCTATCTATCTATCTATCTATCTAATCTATCTATCTATCTATCTATCTATCTATCTGTCCGTTTGCCAGTCTTTACGTCTGTCTGTCGAATGTCTGTCTGCCTGTCTGTCTATCCATCTTAAAAAAAATGTGTGCATGTGGCAGAGTCAGGTGAGATACAATTCACACTAAATTTGTCCACCTGCATCCTATGACTGAGGACCACCCAACCACAGTCATGGATCTCACTGAATCTTAATCCTCGAATTCGCAACCACGCCGGGGCGGGGGTGGGTAGGTAACCTTGGGGGGGGGGGGGGGGGAGAAGTGGCTTCCACATTGTTCTGCATCTGAGTTTGGGCCCTTTTTAACCCCCGCTCTCAATTCTCCTGCCGTTCTACGAGCCGAACACATTTGGGAATCACTCGAACATTATCTTCTTCCAATGGTGTTATGCCAGTATCGGATCAATATCCCATCATGCACCTAATTCGATTCCAATGATAATCACTGGTGGGAAAACGTTTTTAACCACGGACTGCATCGGGGTCTTAAAATTTGACAGAAAGGCCGTCCTCCAAATGTAGATGGATAGAGAGTTTTGTATGAAATAATTTTAAAACTTTGAACGAGCGGGGAGGAGCTGAGCGCGGGACGGGTTACAAATAGCCTGGAAGGCCGTGAATGGCCATCTTGCCGTGAATGGCCATCTTGCTGTGAATGGCCATCTTGCCGTGAATGGCCATATAGCCGTGAATGTTTCGCGTGCCGTAGTTGGTTCATTAATGCACACACGCGCACAATAGACATATTAATGACATAAAGCGGAAGTGGAAATATGGGAGGTCCGAGGACGTCACGGAGTGAACAGACGAGCATCCAACATGAAGATTACCCAAGTCATTATATTTGAAATTCAGACAAGTATATCGTCTCATGGCCACCACTCCCAAAGAGCCCCCCCCCACCCCCATTGTTAACTGGTATTGTATCTGATCCTAGAAAGGCCCCAACAGATGTTTTTCCATGTATCCCCACACTTATCTTTAAGTCTCTGCCTAAGGTCACCAAATATATGATCAATGCTCTGAAGATAAGGGTATTAAACTTTCAACACACACACACACACACACACACACTCACACTCAAACGCGTACACACACACACACAATATGCACAATAATTATTCATCCAATATTAATTCTCAATACTGAAAATACGCAAAACAAAGAAACTGAGAAATGACGTCAATCAACTGTCAATGGTACGTGAACGTCGCGAGTTTATATTTTTTTCGTTTCTTTTCAATCTACACTAGTGAAACATAAGAACATAAAAAAACAAAATTATCTTTAATTTCAGCGTAGAACGTCTAAAGATATAAAGAGTTTCGGAATGAGATAATCCATGGCGTTGATGGGAACAGTTGTCCACAAATAGCAGCAGCAGACAACGGAATAAAAAAATAAGAGCGAATTTTTTTTTGGTTTAAAGATGCTAAAAAAAAAAGAAACCTGGCCAAAAATCTTCGAACGTCTGCGGTACGTAGATACGCTGACGTCTGGCTCCAAAATTTCATTGAGTTATAGTGAAATGTTTATGGCGGGAAATGAATGTTGGTTGGTCGAGTGGCGCACCGGGTGACATTGTTGTGGGAGGAACACGGAGGGAACTTAAATTTTTATTTTATCGTTCATAGTCAGGCAAGGAAATTAAAATAATAATAAAAAAAATTCGCGAAGGCTCAAATCCCCTATCTAGTTTTTTTCTTGGGGGTTTTAGATTTCAACAAGATCATTGCGAGACGGGAGGGAGTGCTGCTTGGTAGTGTGCGTGTGTGTGTGTGTGTATGTGAGGTGAAAGACCAGGATGTTGAAAGGTATAAATGTGTATGAGATTGGTTGATTTTATTTATTTACGTTTTAATATTTATGCAGGATTAGCATGATAACTGTGAGCCCCCCCCCCGAATCTCCCCCCCCCCCCACCCCTCTACCGGTGCTGGTGTAGATTTTGGGAACTCACTTTTGGTAATTGACAAGAGTAATTTTATTTAAACCGATACGCGCGAATTCGACAACGCAAATATTTGTAAGTGCGACATGCACTACTCAGTGTGTGTGTGTGTGGGGGGGCATTTATGTGAGGAAAGGAGAGCTGCACACCAGAGGTGTGCGGATCTTGAAATTTAGCGTCCGCGTCCGTCCGCGGATTTCTATCAATGATCCGCGTCCGCGTCCGCAGAATCTTACAACATTGGACCGCAGTCAGTACGCGCGTCCGCATTGCTGAAATTTAGCTGTTTAAATGACTTGAAATTTTTTATGGTAGCGCTAAAGAAAATCCGCGTCAGTCCGCGAGTCCGCAACTTAACCATACGAAGCGTCCGCTGTCAGTCCGCGGATTCGGAAAAGTCTGCGGATCTGCGTCCGCAAGCGGACGCGTCCGCTGTCCGCTCATCTCTGCTGCACACCTAGACCTTGCATGGGCCAACACGCCGACCATGGGGTACGGCTGCAATACATGAAACTACCATAAATAATTGGATTTCATAAAATCATGTAATCAAAGACTTTTAACGATAAACTTTTTTTTTTACATGCCACCGCCCCCCCTCCACCACCCACCCCCCCTTCCCGCCGAATTACAGGACAAAAAAAAACCCTTTCCGGCAGACGTCAACTTTCTCACATTAAATATCAACGAGGAGACACTTTGAGACACATAAGGGGGGCCTTTAAGAGATTCTACTAGTCGGAGGGGGGGGACCAGTGTATCTCCGTATTTTTTCAGAATTCGGATTGTAAAAAAGTAGGGGGGGGGAGGGGGTTTAAAGGTTGGGGGGAGGAGGTCACTCATCGTCTGCCCCTTCATAAGAACATCTCTGATTACACTATAAGCTTTTAACAAACATCAAAATTTAACGTAAAATTATTTTTTTTTTAAATGGAACAACAGTTAGGCTTAGATTGTGCGTGTTTTATTTTTCTTGTTTAAATCCTTGCACGGTATCTACTTTCTATAAATAGTTATGAAAGGATAGAGATGGAAAGAGGTGAGGGAAGGGGGGAAGTGGGTGGGGGGGATAATAGTATCCATGGCAACACAAAGGGATAGATGACTATCTGTGACAACATTAAAGGGGAGATTACTTACAATCTAATCATAGACGTCAGATCTTGAAATGCGCCTTTCTCCACCGTCTGAATTTGGTTATCCAACAGCTGCCTGTAACAAAAACAACAATAATAGTAATATCAACAGTTACGCCATTTACAGGTCGAGAAGTTATCTTTTCGAAAACAGAATTCTGAAAATAACAAACTTGTGAAGACAAAACAAAGTAAGAAAAAGATTTTAAATAAAATAGTTTGTAAAACTCCAGTCGCTGTTTTTAAAGTTGTTTTTTTTGTGTCAGTAGATTATTGGTGTGCGAAATCTCTGTAAGGATGAGATGAAATCTCTTAATTAGACCCTTTTTAAACACAAATAGGACTGGTGGCCGAGTGGTGTAGACACTCGACTGTCGACCTGAGAGTCCTGGGTTGGATCCTCAGTGAGAACCAGGCGAAATGTGTTTCAAAGTCGTCCCACAAGTCCACCCAGCTGTTAATGGGTACCTGACTTTAAGTTGGGGGAGAAGTAAAGGCGGCTGGGCGTTGTGCTAACCACACAATCCCTTTATATGCCGGTATTAAAGAAACAGATGAATTCTACACTTCATCTGCCCCGATGGCCCGTTAGGGCTAAGGGAACTTAAACACAAATAGGACACAAATTTATGGTGCCCTTCTTTTGGTGCCACTAAAGCCGATTTCACCACGGGAAGATGTAACTGGGGAACACTGTAACCTGAAAAATATCTACTGGTCTTCACTTGGGTCCCTCACGTCTACAGTCGAGCGCTTTATCCCACATGAATATTTGGTAGAAAAAGACGGATTCCACTAAAATCTCTAAAATAGAAAAAATAGATATTTTGGTTGGAGGATAATATCTCTGTTATTTGAAAAGAAATGAAAATAACGCCGCGCTGGATGTATTTTATGGTCATTTGATCTGACAGGCCTACACGTGTTTTCTTTAAATTATGAATAACTTCGGTGAAATCTGCAGCAATGCTGTGAAGAAGATGGACTGAATAAGGAGCGTTTCATTTATTATTATTTGACGTGTTTTACCAAGAATTTTTACTGTTTTTTGACAAAAGATGTAATTATAGTGAACTAAATTATAAAAGATGGTTTTGCCCTGGCTTTTTTTTTTTTCGTTTGTTTTGAGAAATAGACATTTCGACACTAGTATTAAAGAGTTAATCAGATGTCTGGTCGTGTTCATTATTTGAAGTTACCGGTGAATAATAGCAGCAAATCATTATAGTTTGTTTAGGGGTCTAAGGTTATATAACCTATTGGTCAGCCCGGCCCTGATTATATGTAATCAGCGCCGTATGAGAACGTAGAAGGGGAGGGGGGTGTCTTCACAGACTGGTGACAATTTGGCTCAAACAGTAAACATATGGACAATGGTTGGTGGTGTAAAGCCTTTCAATTTATTCTTGTGATAGAGAGAGTTCGAAATATCCATCCAGAACAATTAGTTGACTATTTTCATAGATTAAACTTTCTATAATTTTTATTTTTATTGTACCGAAAGCTCCCCCCCCGCCGCACACCCCACCACCCCAGCGCTCCATTTTCCCGATTTCCAAGTGACCCAAATGTTCAAGAAAAAAGCAATTAACGCTGATGGAAGAGGGTTTGGGTGGGGGGTGGGGGTGTGTGCGGGGTTGGGGGAGGGGAGAGAAAAAAAATGTCTGACACAACTATGTCAGTTGTAGCTGGACTGACATCTTTACGACGACAGGCACCCATTGGACAACGGAGGTCAGCGCCAGCAGTTTGAGGACTTTTCGGTGTTTATGAGTGTGCGTGCGCGCGCAGACTGGTTTGTGTATTTGTGTGTATTGGCTGTAGGAATGGGAGTGGGGGGGGGTAGTAGTTTGGTGTGTGTGTGTCTGTGTGTGTGTGTCTGTGTGTGTGTCTGTGTGTGTCTGTGTGTGTGTGTGTGTATCGGCAGTAAGGGCGGGAGTAATTGAAAACCGCGAGGCTATTTTTTTTTCTTTTTAAAGAGATTGACAGATTGACCATATGCAGTTCAGTCAAGGGTTTGACCAGCGAAACTCACCAAGGGAAATACTTCTGACCATTGATACCCCCCTCCTTACCACCCCCTTCCCCAAACGTTACTCCCTCCTCCTTCCTCACATTCCCAACTGCCAAACATCTTACACTTGATTAGCGAAACGGGAAGCATTGGTCATGGTGGTCATCGATCTGTCCACCCCTGTTGTGAGAAACTGACCCCTTCACTCACTCAAACACACACACACATATATAAAGATCACCACACTATCTCAGTGATAGCCCCCTCCCCCCCTCCCACCATAACAACTAATACTTTTACTATCGACATCACATTAAAAGGGCTGTGTGATCCATGTACCCCCAAGTTTGAACACATAAAAATCCAAGAGTAATGACACTAAATGAAGTCCCCACCACCCTCTTTCCTCTCTCTCTCACACACACAGACACACACACACACACACACACGCACACACACTCACAACAAACAAACAACAAAATCAATGTACGGAATTTACTAATGTTGAAATCAGTTGGGAATATCTGTGTGAGAGGAGCGAGAGAGAGAGAGAGTGAGAGAGAGAGAGAGAGATAGACAGACCGACAGAAAGAAAGAGAGAGAGAGAGAGAGAGAGAGAGAGAGAGAGAGAGAGACATAGACAGACCGACAGAAGAAAGAGAGAGAGAGAGAGAGAGAGACAGACCGACAGAAAGAAAGAAAGAGAGAGAGAGAGAGAGAGAGAGAGAGAGAGAGAGAGAGAGAGAGAGAGAGAGAGAGAGAGAGAGAGATCGTAAAAATTGACCAATACTCACAAAATACGTAAATTGCTGAAGCCTTGTAAGTCCGTTTTTCTTATTACTGTTAAATTATTACCTTGGAGATCTCTGAAATACAAATGAAAAAAATATTAATATTTATATATAAAGTAATATTAATAACATCTTAACATATTGATAAACGCCGTCGTGTAGTGTAGAGTAGTGTAGACTACAATATTAATCCAAACAATTAGGTCCAGAAAACAATAATGTAAAATTATACAAAAAAAAATTTAGCATTGATTTTTTCACCATATCCATGAACATAAGCACGTTATATCATATTAATACATGATTAATATTGTTTAAAATATGTTATATTCTACTCACAGCTCTTAACCCTCCCTCCCTTCCCCCCCACCACCACACACACAAATAATGCAGAAATACAAAAAAATAAGACCCATGGACAACTAGACGTAGAGACTGACCTCAACAGTAGCAGTGAATTTAGTAGGACGTTTTTCCAACTACTATTTGGACAGTGAGACGGACGTCGGAGTTTATCATGAGATCTATTAACTCCCCCCCTCCTCCCCCCCCCAGGGGTCTCCCTCTCCCCCCCCCCGCCCCCTCCTACACCTAGTGCTCAGGAAAAACAAGCAATTAAGCCTGTTCCATTCTGGACACAGGACGTGTTAGCGCATTTTCATGTTATGTATCAGTACGTTTGTTAGCTTTCAGTAAATATTTGTAAATTTTGGAAATGTTTATACATTCAATTGTGTAATGCATATATCTGTAAAAAAAATATTATAAAGACGTTTCTTTATATTTGAACAAAAATTATTTTCTCTTAAATCTAACTACAAGTGGTTTGTGGTTACTGAAATAGGACTCATAATTTGATGAGTTTCTTAATAAATCTTGGTGAAACTACGTGCTGCAGTATTTCGCACCAAATGAATGGGTTATTGAACGTACAAGGTGTATATATAATATATAAGCCCCTTAGGAGCCCTGAAGCCCGGCCCTCAGAGGTCCTATCGCGAAATGAACTTTTGATGTACACATGGCTGGCCAAGACCTACAAAATGATATATACATCATGGATCTAGGACTTATGGTTGCTGAGATATAGGGCGGTCCATTATTAATATAGCTTATATAGTAAAAAAACGGTACTTTATAAGGCCCCTTTTACGGCCCTCAGAGGTCATATCGCGAAATGGAAAAAAAGTCATTTCTTGGCAGGCCAAGACCTACAAAATGATATATACATCATGGGTCTAGGACTTATGGTTGTTGAGATCTAGGGTGATGACAGACAGACGGACAGACAGACAAAAAGGGGAAACGTTTTTTTTTTTGTTTAGGTATCAAATTCTATTGACTGGTATTGTAGCGCGGCGGTCAAACGTCCATCTGGGGAAAGTGACATCTTGTGTTCATGCTCCTATCATTTACTTGCCGGCTACTTTGATTTCTTAAGAGGGAATATGTGTATGCGGGAATGAGAGAAAGAGAGGAAAGAGAGAAAGAGTTAGTAGGAGAAAGATCAAGAAAACGAAAAAAGTACAGAGTCTGCCTGGTGAAAAATATTTCCTTTGTGTGTGTGTGTGTGTGTGTGTGTGTGTGTGTGCCGGAGATGTGCCTAGCCGGCATGTTTCCAGTTAACGCCACGCCCAGTCAAAGTTTCCGGTCTGGTACCAGTCTCTCTTGACGGTCAGTAAGTAAACCAGGGAAGGGTCAACCCTCTCCCTCCCCTTCCCCCCCCCCCTCCGAACTCAATAAATTGATGTCGCATGTAATCAAAGATACATCTGGGTATGTTATCACTTCATTTCTCTATTGGAGTCAATATGGAAATGATTTTCTTTATTTCGATGGCTAATATAATACAGTCGATAATAACACCAAGATATCCACGTAAGAGCTATTGTGTGATAATTATATACAGTGAGAATATGAAACTCAGTGGCGTAGGCAGGGCGCTGCGGGTTTTACGGCCGTACAGGGCGCTGAACTAGGAAAGGGCGCCGAAAGAGCACAGTTTAATGCTTTTTTTTTGCACTTTTTCAGATTGGTACGTGGGCGCCGAAAAAAATGTAACTCGCCCAGGGCGCCATAATAACTAGCTACGGTGGTGATTGGACTACATAGTTATTGGAAACTTTAATATATGTGACTGACCCAGAGCAAATCTGGAATCTTTAAGGGGAAGGGGGCTATACAGAGAAGTCCGTAGATATTTGTGGTGCATTATTGAATAGGTACAAATAGGGGTAAACTTAGCATCAATGTGTAAGGAGTGGGGGCCCATTAGCAGAGTGGGGGCCCATTAGCAGAGTGAGGGCACATTAGCAGAGTGGGGGGCACATTAGCAGAGTGGGGCCCATTAGCAGAGTGGGTGCCCATTACCAGAAATGGGGCCCATTAACAGAGTGGGGCCCAGTATGTCGATTCATAAAAACGACCCCAGCACATCTAATGACACCTGCGTTACTCACTACAGTTGAAACTGACAGATTAGTGCTGTCTGGACTTTGTGCTGTATTTCACACAATTCTTACTGACGGCATTGCTCCCCCCGTCCTTTCAGATAACTGCAAATGACATCTAATTAATTTAACAGATCAGAACAGGGGCGGATGTAATGGAGCGCACACCCTTGCCCCCCCCCCGGACATCTAAATCACTCAATTTTTAGGCCAACATTTTAGTATTCACTTTCCCCCCACTTATTCTCTCTATTAGAAGACTCGACATTTTTATCTACGTCTCAGGGGCCCCAACCCAAATTAAAACGCCTCTGAGATAAACAAAATTACTTAAATGTACTTTGTTGATTCTCTCTCCCCCCCCCCCCCCCATCGTTTGGCTTTGTTTTTTTTGCACTTTGAAATATATTGATTTGAAAACAGACGAGCTGTCACTGACGCGCGAGCGAACAGTTGATATTCATCGAAGATGATTGATTAGCCTCTAACCCAAGTGTTCAAAATAAAAGCACAAAACAAAACAAAAAACCCATACTAGCGATACCACTTCACTTCCTTTAAAATAATTCAATCATCTATAATACAAATTTTACATCATATGTTCCGGTTTCCGTCTGTCATCGCGACTTCCGTCTGTCATCCAACATGGCGGCATAAACAATTCATCCAAGATGGCAGAAACATTTACTGTTTTCTTCTTAACATGCATGATCCGGCTACCAACTGGCCAGTCGAGTAAGAATTGTCTTAACATGGCTGCCAGAAATGAC
The DNA here is from genome assembly GCA_021962125.1 of Bulinus truncatus. Lineage (NCBI taxonomy): Eukaryota > Metazoa > Mollusca > Gastropoda > Planorbidae > Bulinus > Bulinus truncatus. The sequence continues at coordinate 16,694,704 of JAGDYQ010000002.1, forward strand.
ATTGGACCAGTCATATGTTTAGTGCCGAGGTGACAAAACACCGCACACTAACATACGGCTGGGTAAGATCGTGAATGCCAAATGGCAATCACAATGTAATACTGTTTTCGACTGCCTCAATCTTTAACAAGATCAATAAAGCGATCTTAGGAGAGGTACCACAAAATCATATCATGCCGAAATATTCTGTGATACTCTTGAAGCGAATCGTTGTTCCATAGGTCTATGTATATCTCACAGTATCGTAATAAATTTATGGTGTTCAATTTGTTATTAAATGAGAAGCTATCATAAAAGAAATATTTACAGAAATCGTTCAATTAATATTCTGTGTTATGTTCCACAATTTAAATTGTTTTTATTTCTAAAATATGTCTATTTCTAATGTACAATTATTTCCCTTTATTACTAACCTAAAATACGTCAATTTTTTTTTCATTTTTTGACTATTACGTCACATGAATGAATTGAATAAGGGTTGAGATTGAGTAGCGCCGTACACAACGTTTACAATGCAAACTAACCCATTTATGATGGGGGCTTCACACAGAGGGTGTATGGAGGGGGCCCAGTTTGAGGAGGGACCCCAAAATATTTTTTAAACTAAATATTAAGGACATTATCTTATGTCAAAATGTAGCGGCTTCCGAAGATGCCTAAAATCCCTTGGTTCGGCATTGGCTTCACAGAACTATAATGTTGAAAGCTTTGATATGTCTTTCTTTTTTAAGAGGCCTAATGTTTTCTGCGTCTGCGGCCTCAACTGCATTGATGGAATAATATGTTTTTAATTGAAGGTCAGCTAAAAGCTACACAACGATTCTTTCTTCTCGGGACCAAGCTTGAGAAGCGTCAAAAAATTATCCCATGTCATAATTCAGGGGCAGCCCCCAAAGTGGCCAAGACACCGGGCCACTAACTCCCTGTATTTTGCAATGCCGGGTCGGCAATTTTTCTTAGTTAATTGTACTATGCTACGATGTGTATAACCTGTTAAACATGTAGCGTTTTGCTTAACACAAGCACTCACTCACGTCTCTCTTTTTTTTTTAAAATACGCCATGTTGAACATCATAAAACATTAAATGAATAACTGTTTGGAAAGGAGTCCATTAAAATATTATGAAGGAATATGATTTTAAGAGTTGTTGTTTATGTTTACCCACAGTGAGTATTATTTTCTTTGGGAGGAACTATTTAACATATGAACTTTATTTGATGTATTATTAGGTGTCCCTATTCTCAAATGTATTTTGGCTACAATAATCTGTTCATGTCCTTGGGGCCACTGCAAGTATATAGACTGATTGTTAACGCGCTGAAATATATATCACCATTTTCAACTCCAACTGTGTGCTTACTCGCCGGTCCGGGTACCGGGCCTTTGATAACTAGTTAATATAAACATCGGTGCACAAGAAAATTTTGTGTCCTTATGAGCGCGCTTGTTTTTTTTTTTTACTTTTCAGATAATGCACAATTCGGTTAATGTGAGCATCCGTTTATTAGGCTGAAAGTTAGACGTCATCTTAAACAGACATACTGGTGGTAATAATTTATGTCCTCTTGCGTTTTAAGGACGAGCCGGTTTAAAAAAAAACAAGCAATTAAGCCTGTTCCATTCTGGACACAGGACGTGTTAGCGCATTTTCATGTTATGATTCAGTACGTTTGTTAACTTTCAGTAAATATTTGTAAATTTTGGAAATGTTTATACATTCAATTGTGTAATGCATATATCTGTAAAAAAATATTATAAAGACGTTTCTTTATATTTGAAAAAAAATATTTTCTCTTAAATCTAACTACAAGTGGTTTGTGGTTACTGAAATAGGACTCATAATTGAAAACATTCGAAATTGTAGTCATTTAATCGTCCGAAAACTCCGTCATTTGTTGCATAGCTCTGATACTTTCAATTAAACTCAGAACACAAGCTTACTATTTCATTTGATGAGTTTCTTAATAAATCTTGGTGAAACTACGTGCTGCAGTATTTCGCACCAAATGAATGGGTTATTGAACGTACAAGGTGTAGAATGGGGCCATATATATAATATATAAGCCCCTTAGGAGCCCTGAAGCCCGGCCCTCAGAGGTCCTATCGCGAAATGAACTGTTGATGTACACTTGGCAGGCCAAGACCTACAAAATGATATATACATCATGGGTCTAGGACTTATGGTTGCTGAGATATAGGGCGCTCCTTTATTAATATAGCTTATATAGTAAAAAACGGTACTTTATAAGCCTCCTTTTACGGCCCTCAGAGGTCAGATCGCGAACTGAACTTTTGCTGCACACATGGCAGGCCAAGACCTACAAAATGATATATACAACATGGGTCTAGGGCTTATGGTTGTTTAGATCTAGGGTGATGACAGACAGACAGACAGACAGGCAGACAAAACGGGGAAATGTGTTAAAATCAAACAGTTTTGTGTAGATGGTGAACTCTTCATTTCTGAATTTAGCACGAAATATACAATGCATTGGTCGGATGTACTTTACATAACCCGTCTGTTTATTTACATTTAGTACACGCTGAGTTCACATGCACTGATTGTTTGTTTTCTCCAAGTTGTCAATGGAGCAGCAACTGTCTCCGTTTTAAAAGAAAAAAAAAATTCAACTTTAATGATGTGACATGAGATAACCGATGTCATAGATAAACGGAAGTGACATAACAATGACAAGCGACGAAAACCGAAGCGGATTAAGGTCGGTTTGGGGGGGGGGGCTGTTGGGGGGGGGGCTGTTGGTCTCAACCGATGTTACGCGTACACCAAGGTCACGGAAATGGCTATGCAAGGCACGCAGCGACTATTTCTTTACGTCGATTTTAAAACAACCAATAGTTTGAAGAGGGCCACCAGTTTCCTGCGTGACACATCGGCTGCCCGCGAGCCCAAGTATCGCATCAGAAAGAGAAGCAAATTACATTTTGAGAATTAAGTACATTCATTCTTGAACCCGTGGGGATACTTTCCCCAACCCTTTAGGGTAAGTCGCGAAAAAAAGTTTTAGAACCGCTGGGTTGGGGCTTCCAGGTGAAGACAAAACACGGAAACCCTCTCAGTAATGACATAAGATATGCAAATTAAAGCCACAAGTATAGCAGTATGTATATGAGGCCCTATTAGGGGAGGGGGTGGCGGCTAATTCGCCAGCCATTAATATGCAAAGTGAAATGTTTAGGCTAAAATCTGAACATTAGAACAAGCACATAGATACTTAGATAAAAGTAAACAGATACTTATATAAAAGTAAACAGATATTTAGATAAAAGTAAACAGATACTTAGCCAAAAGCAAACAGATACTTAATAAAAATCAAAAGTTTACAAGACCTGCACATTAACATTGAAAGAAAAGTTTTTGCTGTGTTTCCTTATATTCAAATTCAATACATGTTGTTATTATTGTGATTGGCCAGTTTTTTTTAACAGGCCACTGGAGTCCACTCAAAATGAATTTTTGTTTAAAAGTATGCAAGTAATTTGAGAGGTAACAACATTATCATTCATCTCGGAGGTTTCGGGGCGACAAACGATTAGGTCAAAATGTCGTCTGCAACATTTTCTACCAACTTCCTGTTAATCGTGTTTTGTCCTTTTCTTAGATCAAAAAGGTAACAAAACAGGGTCGAAAAGAAAAAAAAAACAACTAAAACCACAAAGCAAGGCTTTCAAATTTCACTGTTACACCCTCATTTTTTGTTTCTACCCATATCTTGAAACGAAAAGTTACAAGATTATTCTAATTTTCCTCCATAGGGGATTGGCCACCCAAAGACAAATTTAAAAAAAAAAAAAAAATTCTCAGCACTCTCTTCTTAATCCATAGTCTCTTAATCCCGTGTTTTTTTTTTTTTTTGTTTCCCATGAAAAGATTAATTCGAACTTAATCACACGGACAAACACACAGACAAACATAAATAGGAATTAAAGAAAGACAACATCGGAGGAAGAAAGAATAGAGAAAGAAATACTCCACATAGAAGGAGGGAGCGGGAATAGCTACAAGAGGGAAAGTTGCAGTGAAATTATTTTTTATTTTAAAGGGGAGAGGCGGGAGACCACCCAAGACGTTTCAAATATATAACACACACACACACAAACACACATACACACACACATACATCGACACAAACACGAACCCATCCACCCTGCCACTACATGGGAAAATATTGAATATTAAAATACAAGAAATATATTCTATATCAACAGAGACATCATGGGAGAAATACACTGGTCACAGATAGTTCTCTGCCCTTGTTTTACGTTGTTCCCGCTTTCTCTCCTCTCCCCCCCTCCCCCCTCCCATTCCCTTCCCTCCTTTTCCCGACCGTCTCCCCCCCCCCACACACACACACTTCTCCATTGGCTTTTCTTTTCTCTAAAATTTGAACCCGAAGCAGACGATTAGCTGTGTCAATACTACGTTGTCGATTCCAGAATTCCCAACGGATTTCTGGTTTGGTCTGATATGTTCTTTTGTGCCTTTAGCTTTAAGAGGTGGTATGGTGGTATGGTGGTATGGCATAAGGAGACAAGGTCCGTATCAAGGTGGAGGGTTTGGAGGTCCTTGGTGGTAACAAACTGAACTAAATAAGTAAGAAAAATGGCTTTTTTTTTAAAAGGAAATGAAATTTGTGAACTTTTTTTTTCGCAAAGATAGAATAATGTAGGGCCGCTTAATCTGTCTGTCTGTCTGTCTGTCTGTCTGTCTGTCTGTCTGTCTGTCTATCTATCTATCTATCTATCTATCTATCTATCTATCTATCTGTCTGTCTGTCTGTCTATGTATCTATCTATATGTGTGTCTGTCTATCGATCTATATGCCTGTCTGTCTGTCTATATATATATCTGTCTGTCTGTCTGTACGTTTGTCTGTCTATGAATACTTTGTTAATCGCTCAACAAATGAAAATGTCAGAATTTAAAAAAAAAAAAAACAACCTCGTTTTATGGTTTATTGCATTCGTAATAGTTTTCTTCCCTTCAATTAACATTAATTGACGATGACATTAATGACACATCCTGGCTATTTCAATGATTATCTGATACACCCACAGGTTGTCATACCTATCCACCATTCATCCATCACTCTCTGTGTAATTTAAAAAAAATAAATTAGAAACTCGTTCGTGTGAGCCTAGATACCTGCTCACGTGACCTTCCCCTAACACGTCTACCTCCAGTCTCCCCCCGTCCCTACTTTCTTGTCTCCTGTGTATTGAAACGAAAAACGTTTATGTGGATGTGAGCGTAATTCAAAAACCTTTGTTATTAATCAATTAGCCAGCCAATAAATATAATGGGTAACTCTAGATGGCAATGTTCACTTCACATTTAGAACATTCACACTTTACCTGGTATACGACCCCTCCCCCCCCAACCCGCATCCCCCCCTGCAACCTTTATTACATTCACGGATCACCCCTCTCTCTCCCTCCTCTCTCCCTCTCTCCCCCCTCCCTCTCTCCCTCTCCCTCTCTCTATCCCTCTCCTCTCTCTCTCTCCCTCTCTCTCTCCCTCTCTCTCTCTCTCCCTCTCTCTCCCTCTCTCCCCCTCTCTCCCTCTCTCTCCCTCTCTCTCCCTCTCTCTCCCTCTCTCTCCCCCCCTCTCTCTCTCCCGTATTCCCCAGTGAAACACTCACACATACACAAACGGCAGTTTTGAGCCCTGGAGAAACGGCGGAAGGAGGAGGAAGGGAGGGGGGTGCAGATACAAACGACTACTCACGAGGTGGTTGTTGCCTTTAGCTCTGACCCCCTCCTCCTCCCCGATAACTAACACCACAACCTCCCTTTTTTTCCTTTTTATCAAAACCATCAGCCCAAACCATCATAACTAAACGCCCCTCCCCCCCGCCGCCCCTTCCATGTACCCGAAATGACCAGTTCTCCGTATCTCACATTTACCATCAACCCACCAGACCAACACAACGACATGGCCTGTGCAATTTTATTTTTCTTCAATCATGACGTCAACACCTCGTCACTATTATAATATATTTTCTCATCTCTGCTCATCTTTAACCCTCTCCACTTGTGAGTCCCTCGACAAACCATGTCGTCATCATTCTTTCTCTCTCTTCATCCTCCTCTTTCTCTCTCTCTTGATCTTTCATCTCTCTTTCATTCCCCGGTTGTTGTTGTTATTATTTCCATGGCTTATTTTTTTATAATTCTCCTTCATTTACTCATCCATTTCTCTCTTCTTTCTCTCAGTTTATTTATTTCTATTTTTTTCTCTAATTGTCTACCTCCCTCCCTCCCTCCCGCCCCGCCCCCTTACCTCTCTTTTTCTCAGTAGTTTATGTCTCCTTCTCTCCATCAAATACATTAATCTACACATTTCAAAGTAATACATGAAAAAATGCCCAAATAACCACCTAGGACAGGGGTCGGCAACCTTTTGAGACAGAAGAGCCAAAAGTTATAATTTGCATTTTACTCATTTTTTTAAGAGCCACTAAAAATTTTTGTTTCAATATTATAGTATTTGATTAGGCCGCAATTTGACATCGAAAGAGCCACAGGCGGCTCCCGAGCCGCAGGTTACCGACCCCTGACCTAGGCGAGTGAAATAATGTTCCATCGATATCAGTGTAAGATCTCACCAGCTCACAAGGTTAAACGCAAGCTCAACTGCTCAAGCCTTACGTGGTGCTAGTGGGTAGCGAGGGAGGGAGGGGGGGGGGAGAAAAGGAAGGTGTTAAGACACACCTGGATAAACCATTACGTGAAGAGGGAATTTCTACATCCAGGTAGAAATAAAACGTAAAAAAGTCGAAGAGACAGAGGAAAATACATACCTTGAGACCACGTCTTGTTTTTACTGCAGGGGGCGTGTGAGTGCTTGCACGCATGTGACACCGTACCCCCGTGAGCCTGAACGCGCATGTAGGTGGGTAGCCCCCACCTGGACCAGCTAGAAAATCAGAAGAGGGGAAAGAGAGAGAGAGAGAGAGAGAGAGAGAGAGAGAGAGAGAGAGGGAGAGAGAGAGAGAGAGAGAGAGAGAGAGAGAGAGAGAGAAGGAGGAAAGACAATAGTGTTGAGGAGGAAAGGGGGGAGGGAATGAAATGAGGGTGTAAAAAAAAAAAGATGAAAGTTTTGTTTTTGTTTGGAATGGTTCTCATCATTTACATGAAGGTTCTGGAGCTGTTGTTGTTCTTTTATTTTGTAGTTGTTACTTTTTGTGGGTTTTTTTTTAATGCACGCTAACCCCCCCTCCCCCTCTCAGCTGTTCTCTCCGTCTCGCGTAACGCAGATCCGTAGGAGTCATCAGTCAGGGGTCACGGACGATGTCATCAGTCAAGGGTCACGGGCGATGCCAGACTTTGAAAGATAATAAAAGGAAAGAAGACAGGAAGAGAGTAAACCCCCCCCGCCCCATTTTTTATCTTTAGTTGGAGGAAGGTGTTGGTGATGTTGGTGTTTGGGAATGGGGGAGGGGGGAGATGGGAGGGTTGAGAGAGGACTACAAACGGCTCGCTCATTTCTTTTTCTCAAGGAATCGCTTCGTTTCTCTCACGTAGGCAGATGGTCAATATGGAGGTCAGCAGCCCCCCCCACACACACGCACCCACCCCTTTCCCCATTTTTGCCGGACTTTGTCGACTAATCAATCTTGATGACCCCGCGGAGATGCTCTCAAGCTGTCGCATTTGTTTTGATATTCGCAGGCAAAGGAAAGTTTATTGTGCTCACGCGAGGTGAGGAGCGAGAAAAAAAAACGGAGGCGGGTAAGGGGGGAGGGGGGGCGGGCTAGGGCAGGGGGGAGAAGATGTGCTCCTAGAAACTTCCGTGTAGCGATGATGGCAGCACTGCGAAAGACGATGCTCGCTGCGGAAGGCACTATAGGGTTGTGGCAGGGGGTGGGTTGGGAGGTTTAGGCGGCATAGCTTCCAAACACGGAAGTGATGGAGACTCTGAGTAAATGGGTTATAAGTGAGATTGCTCACTCATTGAACAAGACGCAACTTGAAGATAATGACTGAGCTGCACGCGCATCCTAGGGAGTTAAATCTGCAGCTGATGCCCGAAACATCGCCACCGAAATTGGGCGGGGGGGGGGGGAACCAGGTCTTGCAACACTGGGACAGAGTAATTATAAAATAATATACAGTGACCTAAGCTTTTGACACAAGATTTACATTGAGTTATGATTGAAATTGATATCAGATGGGTCTTACAGATATATTTAGATTAAATAAATCGGAGAACTGTTGAACTAGATATAGGACCACTGTTAATAGTAACGAAGACAGTATTCATTAAAATAAAAACAATAAAAAAATGTTTCCTTTAATATGTAGCTCATTTCTAAAACAACGGTTTGAAAAAAAGAAATACAGTCGATTCCACTTAATTTGGACACATTGGGACCGAGGCTTTTTGTCCCAATAAGAGGCTGTCCCAATTAAACATACAAATTTACTATTGGCTTCTTGGTTTGGTTTCTTTGAGATTTGTCCCAAATAAGCGGCTGTCCCAACTAAGCGGTGTCCCAATTAAGCGGAATCCACTGTAATTCCAGGATGTTATCAAACACAGTCCGCTACTTGTTTTATTTTTTTCCCAATCTTCCCATCCTTTGAGTTGTCAACTGTATATAAACGGACGCAGTTATTTCCCCTGTCTTTACGTTTCAAGTTCAGCCATACTTTTTTTTTTGTGTGTTCCGGTTTGATAGCTGCCAACGTTTACAATTTCAGTCAAGAGAGATAACAAACAATTGGTTTTGAGGGTGGAATTCAGGAAAAAGGAGAGAGAAAGAGAGAGAGAGAGAGAGGGAGTGAAGTTAAAGACTGCGTTTTTGTGTGTATGTGTGTGTGTATTTGTGATTGTAAGAGAAGTGTATGTGCCTGTGCGTGTGTGTGTGTGTGTGTGTATGCGGGGGGAGGGTTTACGGAGAAAATTACTATTTTATTTTTTTCACTGCTTCGCCTCGCCGTTTTTTTTTTTTTGATCTTCCAGTAACAGAGCTCTAGAATTACTTGATTGCTCTCACCTGATAACTGAATGGACTAGGCCCCTTTACTGCCTTTCATCTTGAGACTTCGCCGCACTCAGCACCCCCTCGCGACTCCCCATCTCTATCGTGCGTCTCGTTTTACGGTATATGGTCACTGGGTTGGTGGACAATGAGGTGCCCCCCCCCAACTGAAAGTCACTGAACTATGTACGGTAGTAATCTAGTGACT